>JAKWJD010001759.1:52977251-53027251 GCA_027705065.1 Solanum peruvianum
GTTTTCTTACGTGTCACTTGTTCTGTATTGTATTAACTTCGACTTCATCATCAACATTATTTCTTTTCGATGATATCCTCAATTTCTATTAAACTCTAGATCTTTGAATATGTATCATTTTCATCTGACATGTTATTGACGTCCATTTTATTGCATAACTGAGATCATCAATCATGATCTCGAGTTCATTTAAAATCTCTAAGATTTCATTCCCCAATGAATTTTGTAGTGTTGAAAATAATTTGCTATTATTTCTTGTTGAACATTTGTTGTCCAAGTCGAGATTGCAAAATTGATAGCATCTAAAACATTAATCTTTTCTGGATCATTTTTTCCATTCATGCCCTTCTAATATCATATGATAAAATCTGTTGCATAATACATCTTGAAAACTCTTATTATTCAAATATCACAAGATTGAATCTCAAAGTACTCATTAAATTAATCAATATTAATTTATACATTAAATAATACTTCTACAAAATAATATTTTATAATCATATCTATATCATTTAATGAAATTTTATTGTATCGATGACTTAATCTAGTGTGCACAATCACTGAAGTTAACAATAAAGCATGCAAACAAGTAGATTATCAAAATTCAAAGACAAATTAGCAAGATAATCAATGCCTAATAATATTAATACCAGTCTATAACCCTCCAACTATGACTTTAGCTACCCATACTTAAAATATACTCCCTTCATCCCATATTAGAGGAATATTTTCTATTTTATTATGGTTATTAATAAATCATTAATAGATTGATCAATTTTATAATTTGCCCTTTATTTATATTAATTAGCCTCTTAAAAAAATAAATTGTTAGATTTTTAAAATTTGTTTTAACTTTCAAAGATTATATTAATTGTAGGGTAAAATGGAAAAAAATTAATTATTTTTATCCAGGGACGACTCAACGTAATTGGGGGCCTAAAGTGAAATTTCAATTGAGCCTAACAAATTTCATACATATTAATTTTAAAAAAATTTTTGTCTAACTATTTAGATGCAAATTATTACTTAATTTTTTTATAGATGATTTTTTCGAGTTCTTTTTTTATTATTTAAAATTATTAGTTTTAGATAAGATTTTATCAATTTAATGCTGAAAATATTATTTTATTGAGACAATCATTAAATGATTGTTAACACAATTCTATAAGTAATAAGTTGATAACATGAAGCAAAATGAGTTTCTAAAATAGATAATGTGAACATTAGAAAAGGAATGTAATAAAAAATATAAACTATATACTTCTTATTGTAAATAATTATTTTTTAAAATAAAAAATTAATACATAATTTGTTTGGTAAAAATTTGAGGCCTTAAGCAAGTGTCTTAATTTTTATAAGACAAGCCGCCTCTGATTCTATCCTGATTAAGTACGTGAATAAGTAATATGTGATAAATATATTTAATAAATGCTCATCGGTGAGAGTAAGAATATGTAAACCAAGAAGATACATATCTCTATAATAATGAGGAAAGGAAAGAATACTAAAAAATTATGATGCGATCCCGGAAAGAAATTCTCTCTCAACTAGCTTTTAGCTACTTTTATTAACCTTTCTAAAAGCTAAAACATACCCCTAAAGCATGTTTAAAAAAGATGTATTTGTAATCTTTGCTCCTTTTGAGTTCTTACACTAAAAACTAACCAATTTAAACCAATATATGTTATTAAATCTTTACTTAAAATGGTTCAAATCTAAGTAAAAGATATTGTTCTCAAAGGACTATAGATTTCTTGAGAAAACCTAGCAATGGTCCTATTATGACTTCTTAATTCATTAAGCAAATAGAAAAATAAGAGAGTGTTATATTCATATGAACGAATGACTTATGAAAATAAGTTTTACCTATGATTGTGAATGTAGGACACACAATCTAAAATATGAACAAGATAAGCACTTGACATGATTTCCGTGAGATTTTCTGAATCAGAGCTTACTTGCTACAATTGTTTTTTCAATCTGCAGTGTATATTTTTTTGAACTGCTTCTTGTTTTGTGAGTGCTATATTAGCCAATAGATCTGCTACCGCATTAGCTTCTCTGAAAAAACGTGTTGAATAGTAGCTCATGTGTGTTTCATTTCTTGTTTTATCTCCTAGGTCATATCTGCTAGTTCGCAGGGGAAATCTCAATTTCCTTCAACATATAAATTAGACTTAAAGTATCAGTGTCTAAAATAATGTTGTTCCACTTTCTATGTCTGCAACAAAGCATTGCTTTGAAAATTGATGTTGTTTCAGCCACAATATTGGTTGTAAAACCAAGTGGTTGGCTTCATTTTACATTAAATTTCCATGGCAATCTCTATTGCAGATCCCATAAGTGCTTTCACCCGGATTTCTCCAACTACCTCCATCTATATTACATTTTATCCTCCATTGTTGTAGGTTCCTCCTATTTGATTCATGGTTGAAAACTTTAGATTTCTAGCTTTTCATAAGGATTATAAAACTATTCTAATCCTTTGGACTTCATAAATCCATGCGTACTTCGCTTTGATAACCTGTTGAATGGTGGTATATCTGTGTATTAGTATTCTAACTGAAGTCACTCCTTATACAGCCCACACATTCCTTTCTCTATTTTAGACTATCTACATACCAGAAATTATGTATTTTCCAATTGAGACTAATTAGGTGGATGCCTTGTCAGCCCTTGAATCTTATCTCAAAGCCATCTACATTGTTTCCAGCTCCTGAAGTGTAGTTAGTTCTATCAATAAGTTTTATTGATATAGTTGAGTATCAGTTATCCGATTACTCGAAGTAATCCTCATACACATCATCCCGTGATTTCTTTTTTTTTTTTTAAGATGATCTATATTCCATCGCTTCTGCATTATCTAATTGAGATAACTGCTCCCTCTTGGCCTGTGGAATAGCCCATCGAACCAGAAATTGATCCCCTCTAGGCATGAAGTCTAGTTAGTTTTATCTATTGTTTGTTGTATTGCTTCGTAATAGTATTATAATTACTGAAGATACTCCTTACACAACCCATCCTATCCTTTTTCTATTTTAGACTATCTGCATCACCATGAATTTTGCATTTCCAATTGAGACTACTCATGTTGATGTCTTGCCACTTGTCATCCCTTAAATGTTATCTCAAAGTCATAAGCATTGTTTTCGGCTGCTGAAGTATTTTTAGTTGTATCTATAAGTTCTTTGGATATAGTTGAGTATTAGTTATCCAATTAGTCGAAGTAATCCTTATACACCTCATCCCCTGATTTCTTTGTTTCTGATGATATATATTTCATTGCTTCTGCATTTTCTAATTGAGATAACTATTGTTGATGTCTTGCCAAACGCCTTGAATTTTTTATTCCAAATTCTTCAACATTGTTGCCAGCTCTCGAATGTAGCGTTTCTTTTCTTGTTGTAAATAGTTATATATAGTCTATGATAAAGTAATTTTATCCAAAACAGAGTCATTTAATCAAAACACCAGAATTTAGCTATAATATAGAACCATTAATTTTATGTAGTATAACCAGTAAAGGGTGCCATACGCAGAAGTCAAAAATTATAGTAGGACTTAACATTTCATTACATATTTATAAGAAACATTTAGAGAAGAGATAGTCCTGAATAAAGAAGGAAATTTGGCAGCAAACCGAGACAAAGACTTGGATGGATAACAACAACTTAGTGATGAATCAACAATTCTTGATAATACATATATATCGTCTCGTGGACTATCCCGTCGATCCAGGAACTGATCCCCTCTAGGCCTGAAGTATAGTTAGTTTTTATCTATAGGTTTGGTTGGAATAGTTGTGTATTGGCATATGTAAGGAATAGTCCAATGCCATTTCATCATTTACATTCAGATTTCCTGGTTCCTTAGTAAATGACTGATCTAATTTTAGACCTTGATGATCAGTAGCATCACTATTGGTTCTGGACTAGTTGATTGTTTTTCTGTTAGTTCTCCCTTTAAGCAGAAGCTGTTAAACGCACTTAATCTTCACTATATGAACTCATCATCCATGGCAGATTACATATACGTTTAGAGAGAAAAGAAGAAAGAGAAGAGTTCTCATTGATGCTTAGCTGGAAGAAGAAGAAGAATATAAGGACTAACTAATATGGTTTCTATCCTAACTAACTAACAACCTTCTAACAACTTTCTAACTAACTCTAACCAACTTTATACACATCATTAGTAATTCCTATCTCATTATTCCCCCTCAAGCTTGTGGGTGCAAAGACATTCAACACACCAAGCTTGCTTATTAAATGTTCATGTTGAGCTCTAGGTCCTTTTGTCAATATGTCTGCTAGCTGCTCCTTGGAGCTTATATATCTGTTCTGATCAGCCCTGTTTGTATTTTTTGTCTGATAAAATGGCAATCGATTTTCTATGTGCTTGGTTCTCTCGTGAAACACTGGATTGGCTGCTATTTGCAAGGCTGCCTTACTGTCACTGTATACTACAGCTGGTTGCTCAACTTGACTTCCAATTCCTCAGCAAAGCATCAATCCATACTAACTCTGAAACTGCATTAGCCATACTTCTGTATTCAGCTTCAGCTGAGCTCCTCGAAACTACACTTTGCTTCTTAGATTTCCATGACAACAATGTTTCACCATGTTTAACTAGAAACCTGATACTGATCTCCTTGTATTTGGGCATGCTGCCCATCTGCATCACAATACACATTCAATTTGTTTGATTTTTTTGCTGCTCAGTAGTACTCCAAGTCCTGGTTCCCTCTTGATATATTTCATTACTCTCACAGCTGCTTCCCAGTGTGATCTCTTGGGTTGGTGTAGAAAATTGACTAAATGTTTGAACAGAATAAGCTATGTCTGGCCTTGTCATAGTCAATATAACATCTTCCCTATCAATCTTTGATACTGTTCCTTGTCTTCAAATAGTTCATCATCCACTTCTCCAGTTAGATGATCTAATTCTTGGATTGTTAGTCTAACATTGGCTTCAAGAGGTGTCCAAGCTGGTTTAGCATTTCCTAAACCCAAATCTGAATAATTTCCAAGGCATACTTCCTTTGATTCATCAAAATGCCTTTTGCTGATCTACTGAATTCCATTCCCAAAAAGAATTTCAATTCTCCAAGATCCTTAATCTTAAAAGCCTTGTGTAGAACGGCTTTTGTGTGCTCTATAAGTACCAGATTGTTACCTGTCACTAACATATCATCTATATAGACAAGAATCACTACCATGTCTGATCCTTTCCTTTTAATGAATAAGGAATGATCTAGACTACTCTGAACAAAACCAGATTCCAGTAATGCTTCACTTAACTTCAAGTTCCATTGCCTGCTTGCTTGTTTGAGACCATAGAGGGATTTGACAAGTCTGCATACTAAACCAGATTCCCCCTGACTTTCAAAACCCTCTGGCAACTGCATATACACCTCATCATGAAGATCACCTTGTAAGAAAGCATTATAAACATCTAATTGATGAACAAACCAATTATGTTGAGCAGCTAAAGATAAAATAGTCCGGACAGTAGCAATCTTAACCACTGGTGAGAAAGTCTCATGGAAATCAAGCCCCTCTCTTTGTGTGTAACCCTTTGCCACCAATCTTGCTTTAAATCTCTCAACATCACCATTAGCCTTCAACTTGACTTTATAAACCATTTACAAGCCTATAGGAATTTGCCTGTTGGTAGAGGAACCAAATCCCATGTATGATTATCTTGAAGAGCTTTATTTTCAGATTGCATAGCTTCTAGCCATCTGACATCTAATATAGCTTCCTTGTATGTAGTTGGTTCAGTAACAGCAGAAAAAACTAAGTATTGTTGATAAGTTGGGGATAGATTGGTATATGATAGAGGTTGCTATAGGATACAGAACATTTTTGTTGATGGCTTAGAAACATATTCAGATAGCCATAAAGGTTGTTTAGTAATCCTTGTGGATCTTCTGAGAGGCACAACATGAGATACAATAGGTGAAGATGATGATGGATGTAGTGATTCTGTTGCTGTATACATTGGGGGTGATGAATCATGAGGTGTTTCTACATCATCAATTGGACATGAAGAAGATATAGGACAAGGTTTAGGTGCAGGTGAATGAGATTGAAAAGGAAATTGATCCTCATGAAATATCACATCCCTATTCAAAAAGAACTTCTGCTTTTGTAGATCAAAACAAACATATCCCTTTGTGACACTGGAGTAACCATAAACACTGATCTCACAGCCCTGGGTGCAAACTTATCATCCTAGGCAATGTACTTGCAACACAACAACCAAATGTTCTTAAGTGTGTGATACATGGCTTCTTCCAAAAAAGGCTTCATAAGGTGATTTTCCTTCAAGAGTTTGTGAAGGCAGTCTATTTATAATGTATGCTTCAGTAAGAACACAATGTCCCCAGAATTTGATTGAAATGTGACCTTGGATCTTAGAGCTCTAGCAACCTCAAGAAGATGTCTATGTTTCCTTTCAACAATACCATTCTGTTGAGGAGTATGAACACAAGTCCTGTAATGAATAATTCCTAAGACTTTGAACAAATCGTGCATAGAATTGCTGATGAATTCTCCCCCATTATCAGTCCTTACTCCTTTAATATTTGCATTAAACTGAGTAGCAATCATCTTTAAAAATGCTTCAAAATAACCAGCACATCAGATTTGAACTTCAATAAGAAACCCATACTGTTCTCGCAAAGTCATCAACAATAGTGAAAAAGAACTTATTTCCATCAAATGTTGGAGTGTCATAAGGCCCCCATACATCTAAATGAAGCAAATCAAAAATCCTTGTAGATTTAGTGCTACTACTGTAAAAAGGAGTCGAGTATGTCTAGCTAGTGAACATATCTCACAAGTACTTAAAACTGATTTGCAATTGTCAACAGAATATCCTAACAAATCCTTTATAGACCCTACTGATGCATGAGCTAATCTTCTATGCCAAAGCATGATATCCAGTTTGTCAGCATGAGGCAAAGCTTTTGACATTGCTAGTTTCTGAAACTTTATGTTTGGATGAACTTGTTTGAACAAAAAATAGAGACCATCCTTTTCTTTACCAATCCCCTTCAGTTTCCCACTGGAAAGATCCTGGAACACACAAATCCAGGGTAAAATGATACAAGAAATTAAGCTCCTTAGTAACTTTGGCTACAGACAAGAGATTGTATTTAAAAACTCAGGCACATATAGAACATCATGCAATTCTCCTGTATCTGTGAAACTGCAATTACCCATATGAGTCACAAAAGTCACACCTCCATTAGGTAAATGACCCTTTCTATTTTGATCAGGCCTAACATTTGCACATTATG
This sequence comes from Solanum peruvianum, assembly GCA_027705065.1. Lineage (NCBI taxonomy): Eukaryota > Viridiplantae > Streptophyta > Magnoliopsida > Solanales > Solanaceae > Solanum > Solanum peruvianum. The sequence goes on from JAKWJD010001759.1 coordinate 52,984,555, forward strand.
TAGCACTTCTAAGGTAGAAACCATATGATTTGTGTTGCACCACTATCAATTATCCAGGCAAATCTGTGAGTTTAATGACATTAATGTGAGCCATACCTGCCATATTGGCCATCCACATTAGCTGTGGAAGTATGTCCATCTAGCATATGTTGAATGTGATCATGTTGCTCATCAGTCAAAGAAGGTGCTCTAGGTGGATTTCTTGCACCTGAATGCATTGAAGAATTATCAGTCTGGACATTATTAGCATTATAGGCATTGTTACCTGTCCCTTTCTTCTTGAATTTCCAATCTGGTGGATAACCATGAAGTCGAAAACAGTTAGCCTCTACAGCCTTGTCCTTGATTCTTGCAATAATCACACTTCAAATCCCAATTCTTCTTCCCCTTATAATATATTGATTAGAGTTAGACTGTGAAGTACCTCCTTTACTGTAACGAGGAGGTCCTCCTCTTCCTGCCATTAGAGCAGCTAAATCTGCACCTTCTTCACTCATAGATGTAGATGTGAGTGATCTTTGACTCTCCTTTCAATAAGCATAGCATATGCTTTGTTAATAGTGGGTGTAGGTTCACCATCAATATCTGACTACGTGATTGTTCATAGGTTTCATTCAACCCCATCAAAAATTGCATCAACTTTTGTTTTCTCCATATGCATAGACAGATCCTTAGAATTTGGACAATTACAGGGTGGAGGTGTAATGCTAGCAAACTCATCCCATAAATTTCTCAGCTTAGAGAAATAAGTTGCTATAACTGTCAAACACCCTGTACAGTGGTGGCTATGGCTTTATGCAACTGATAGATCCTTGATGCATTCACTTTGTCAAAACGTTCTTGAAGATCCTCCCAAACAGCTCGTGCACTCGTTGCATAAACAATTCCTGTATGCAAATCCTGAGTCACAGAGCTCATAATCCAACCTGAACATTGCATTACATCGATCCCATTGATTCCCTAATTCAGTTCCGAAATCCTCCTTTTTCCAGCTGCCATCAACAATACCCAGCTTGTTCTTCCCAAGCAATTGGATTCGCATGGCTCTGCTCCAAATAAAGTAATTATCTGATCCTGTTAGCTGCATCGGAATGATGGATGTACCTGTAGTATCGGATGGATGTAGAAAGAGTGGATGACTGTGATCAAACTTGAGAGTCGCCATTGATGCCATCAGCGAAGCAGTAATTGCAGAACACAAGTTTAGCAGAACTTGTAATTGTGAATGTATGGCTCTGATACCATGTTAAACGCACTTAATCTTCACTATATGAACTCATCATCCATGGCAGATTACATATACGTTTAGAGAGAAAAGAAGAAAGAGAAGAGTTCTTCATTGATGCTTAACTGGAAGAAGAAGAAGAATATAAGGACTAACTAATATGTTTCTTATACTAAAAACTAACTAACAACCTTCTAACAACTTTCTAACTAACTCTAACCACTTTATACACATCATTAAGTAATTCCTATCTCATTAGAAGCGTTCTCCTTGTAGAATAGAAAAACAGTCAATATATGGACCATCTATTTGTTGTTCGGCCTTATTAGTACTGTTAATTGGTTCTGACAACATTGTTTTTTTGTCCATCTATCTGCTCTTCATTCATATTATACCATTAATCTGTTCTGGACTAGGCCTTGCTTCTTCTTTGAGTCATATGAAAGCATCATAGTGGAACCAGCCCTTAATTTTATCACAAAGTCATTATCATTGGTCTCCGGCTACTGTAATGTAGTTAGTATGGTCCATATGTGTTGTTTGTGTAGATGAATATTATTGATCTTATACTAAGACATAAAATAACTTTATATCATAATCTACTCAGGCGATCCAACTGGCTTCAGATCCTTGAGTTGTTTTCTATGAGATGATATAATTGCTATCTCATGATGTTTTTTATCAAATTGGTTGCATCTTTTTGACACGTTTATTTTATTATTTCAGGTTATACGGAATGGTGTTCGCAAATTTATCTTATGAACTATTTTAGTATGGAAATCATTGTGGCAATTCTTTGAAGACATTATTTTGTTGGATTGTTTATATATAATGATTTAGATACTTCATTCAATAAGTTTATTTTTGAGTTGAGATACTATAGTTTGGATTAATATTTTTTTGTTTGTCTAGATTTGATGAGATATATAATGTTTTATGAATTATATTATATTTTGTTTAGCTTTTGACAACTTCATCGCCTTTAATAAGCTCTCTTTTGATTAGAATTTTGTTGGATTTACTATTATAAACATATCAATGGAAGTGAAAACTACATAACTTTATGAGTGGATGTAGCTATTAATTGTGGCTAATCAATCGGTCGCTAGTTTGTGGCTTTTTTAGCGTCAAATTAAGTGAATTATCTAGCCATAAATTTATCATTTTAAATTTGATTTACCAACTTTTTAATTGCCACTAGAACTATTAATTTTAGTGTGCAATTTAGTAGGATTTACCAACTATAAAAATCGACACTATACAAGCATACTAACTTTTTTATTGGATTTACAGTAACCTAAATTGCTGCAACCTATTGCCGCTAGAACAAATATGTTTTAGCAGCAATTTAGTCTTTTTACAGGCTAGAAAAATGGATGCTACATGAGAATAACAAGCCGCTAAGATTGTATTTAGTAGCCTTATAAATTGCCTCATCAGACTGCCACTAAGTCAAATGAGTTTTAGAAGCAAAAGAGCTTGGTTTTACCAGCTTTTGTCAAAAAGGCTCCAAAACCTTTGTAGACCCCTGATACAGTGGCCAAAGTACATTGACTGGTAATGGCTATAGCTGCCATAGTTATGGCCGCTAATGCCTTTTTTAGTTGCCGCTGAATCCATTTTATGTTGTAGTGATTCTATGAGTTACTATTTTCTGCTTTCTAGTGCCTGGTGTGTTTTTCATTGTGACTACAAGACCTTCTCTTGCAATCGCGTAAGGGTGATTGTGTACCAATCACGATTGCATGAAGTGTAGTCATGATCGCGTAGGGTCAGCATGTTGGTCATCGCGATCGCATGAGTCACAGTTGCGATGGTCAACTTTAATAAGTTGACTTGTTTACTCATCGTGATCGTGAGGTATTGGGTAACGATAGCGATGAGCAATAATTACCTGAACGATATGTATTCCTATTTCTCCTATTGTTGAACCCTAGCAGCTCGATTTATGCGATTTGAAAAGCAATTTTTGAGTTACTTCAATTAATTAACAATTTCTAACTCCTTACCTCTTTTACCCATTGATTATTTTGTGACTTTGATGTTTAAGCATGGGGTTTGATTCCAAAGTATAAAGGTTTTTGTAAAGACTTATGGTTTTGATAAAATGGTGATTTAGGATATGTTTGAGCTTCATTTTGTAAATAGTTTTCACCAATAGTTTCTAAATATTTTGGGTAATACTATTTTATACTAATTTTCAGATTATCCTTCATTTTTTAGATTGGATTTTTGGTCATTTTGGCTTCATTTTCCAAAAATATTAATATTGGTGTTGATAACTCCGAATACTTATTGTGATTTATCATTTGAATAGCTTGTGTTGATTGGAAATCTAACAAAGAGGGAAAACTCAAGTTATAAAGAGATTGTTTAATTAAACTGAGGCAAGTAGACTTTTAGATCTTTGTCAATCTTGTGGGATCTTGTATTTCTTGTTTTATGTGTTGGGTAGTAATATAAATTGGTGATGAGATGAATTGTTCATCTTGTATGATCTTAATTATAAAATGAATATAATGAAAAAGGCAACGTGATGATAATTTGATGCGTATAATATGGTGAATTATTGGAGTGGTAATATTGATGCGTAATTGTATATACTTTGATTAGGTTGTTATGGACTGTGAATTGACATGGAAGGTGTCATCTTATCATTATTATGTGAACGTTCCTATTCACATTGGTTTTGGAACACCGTGATGATGTATATAATGATGATTATGTCGAAGGAAAATGGTCATGTCGATGTCGAAAGAGAAATGGTTTCGGTGGATACATAGACTTTGTGCATCGCCCATGGGTTTCGTCTAAATCTCAGTGAATGTGTATCGTTAGGACAAACATGTTCACATTACCTGGCATTGCACTATACATCTCTTACCATTTCTGAACTTGTGAGTACTCGTTGGGTGACCTTGTGATTGATGAACTTGATGTTGATGTTTATGATATGTATTATTGAAGTGTTGTTATTAAACTATGTGCTACGTGAATTGTGAATTGTGTTGAACTGATCTTCATACAAGTTATAGTTTGGGGAGGTTCGGTTGGGAGTGATAGGATTATCAATATTCTTTATTGCTTTACTTTGTGTTTAGAGGTTTGTTTGTTGAGTAATGTGTTGTTTGGTTGGCTCGGGTACCACGACCAGTACATACTCATAGTTGGTGTGGGTACCATGCTTGGTACATACTAATGGTTGGCTTAGGTACCACACATGATACAAAATATCTCTTGATTGGCTCGGATAACACTCTTGGTACATATTTAGTTGGCTTGGTTACTACGCTTGGTACAAAATATCTTTCAGTACTTAGCTAGGGTATCACACATAGTAAAGGTTCTATATGGGTGACTTTAATACCACGTTTGGTAAAGGTTACATATTGGTTGGCTTCAGTACCACACCTGGTACATGTGACTGTTTGTGAGTTGGTAATTCCATGAGTGAACCAAATTGGCTTGTTATAATGTTGTTGATCATGTTTACTGTGAATGTTAAGTCGGGATGAGGACTGGAGTCTGAGTTATGTTTTTAATTATGTTTATATAATTGTATGTTGTCTGGTTTTAGTAAGTTATGATTACTTGTTCCTATGTTATATAACTAGAGTTGGTCGATGATTCTACTAGTGCAGTAATAATTTTTGTACCAATATTGCAGTTGAATATTCTTTGTTGAGTACATGACATATTATAGCTGCTGCTTCATGACCGTTGTAACCCCAACGTTCTCTGAACTTAAGGTGAGTTGTTTCTTCTGAGCTGCTATGGATTCCTCTTTTTCTACTAGTCCATTGTTCAGAACTACACTCTTTAGTTGTCAACTTTAGGGTTGCATTTCTTTATTCTAAACTATGTAGAGTTTTTATACAATAATTTATGTTTAGGGGGAGTATTTTCTCAAATCTGTTAGAATAACGATTTCTGGTTATGACACTTGATTTCTATTATTTCTGTTATTTTTATTGTCTGGTTAATCACGGGTTGGTTGGTAATTTGTTTTCCTACCCAATTTTTCGTGTGGTGCAACTCATGATAAATTAGGTCGTGACAAAGTTGGTTTCAGAGTCCGAGATTCATCGATCTTGTCGTACCTAAACAGGTCTTTAGGAAACATGTGTATTTTTTCTTAAGAGGCTACAGGAATATAGGAAACCATCCCTTCTTTTATTCCTTTGTTATATTACATGATTCTTATTGAAATCTTACTTTTTTCATTTTTCATTCGCAGATGGTTGACACGAGACATATAGTGAGGGTACCTACTTCAGCTACGGAATTGGAAGTGCGAGGGCAAGGAAGGGGTAGAGGTAGAGGAAGGGGCAGGGCAAAGCAAGAGAAACCCACCCTAGGTGGAGCTCAAGCAGCGGCTAGGCCAAGACCGACGACCCCTTCTCCACCCAGGATAATGTGAAGGTAGAGTATAAGGAGGGTGAGAACCTGAGATGGCCACACAGATTGGGGGTGCATGATTTCCCCTTTGACTTCTGTAGTTGTTCAATAAGTTTTGGCCTTTCTGAGTGGGATAGCAGGTGCGGGAGTCACTATTGTGCTAGTTACTCTTCTCAAATGATTTTTAACATGATTCTATAGTTAACCAGAATTGTTGACTGTGATCAAACTTGCAACTTTCGAAACTGAAAAACTCACTCAATATCCATCTAATCACCTCGAGAATCATGTCATCTATCTCAGTAGGCCATAAATGATATACATAAGCTATAGAAACAACAAAATGGAGAAACATGCTGGAAACTCAAAACAACCATGAGAATTGTTACACTTTCTTCATTGGAGGGGCTTGTAAACGACAAGAAAAATCAGTATGTGTAACAATATGTTGAGTTTTAAGAATTTAGAAGATCAACTTAGACTAAAAGTTAATGGCACATTTATTTATACTTTTATATAAGAATTGAGAAGATTATATAAATCATGAATGAATAACTAGTATTAGGTCCTCATGATGTCAAATGTGACATAGATGACCTTTTTTTTTTTTTGCACTAAAGTTACATAAATTGATTGTTTTGCTATTCCATGACAGTATGCACCATTTCCATTGGAATTCCACTAGATGTAACACCATCACTACATACTTTTGGTGACTAAAATATTATTTTTCCTGCACAATTTTTCCCCTTTATTTTTAAAAATATTAGTTCTCAAGGTACCATATAGTTTATAGTATCTGACCATATTATGTCCTTGTCTTATACAATACGAGTTATTTTAATCTGTCATCCATTTATCAAAATTTCATTAGGTTTTCTATTTTATCAAAAGTGCATTGTTCAACCAAGGCCTTGTGGTGGCAATAAAGGAAGCTAATTAATCGAAAAATAAGATCTAGCCTACATTTTTTGTTATTTCGATTTTGAATTACAAGAGAATATGCTTGAGTAATTGAAGGTAAATGCTTTATCATATTATACGAGTTTCGATTCAGAAAATCTCACTAAAAATTTTATTAAGTGCTTATTTTGGGCATATTTTAGATTGTGTATTCATATACGATATTTATATGAGTTCATATTCGGACATTCTCACTAAAATACTATATTTATATGAGTTCATATTCAGATAATCTCACTAAAAATAATGTAAAACACTAATCTTGCACATATTTTAGATTGTATGTCGTACATCTACAATCATAGCATGTAAGATATCTAAACGAGTTCTGATTCAGAGAATCTCACTACAAATATGTCAAACGCTAATCTTGCTCATATTTTATATTGTATGTCATACATCTACAATCATAGTCAGGGCCGACTCAACAAAATTGGAGGCCTAAAGCAAAACTTTAAAGAGGGGCCCTAATATATATTTGTTTTGATAAAAAAATAATCATGTATATTCATTTAAAATATATTTTTCTAGTCTTTTTAGATGTGAAGTCATTAGTTATTGTTTTCTAGACGATTTGTTTTAGTAATTTCTTTTCAATTGATAATATAGCTAATGCATTCAATCTCATATTGTTGATCTTAGATAAGATTTTATCAATTTTAGTTTCGAAAAACTTCTTTTAGCCGAGGCAGTAGTTGTGGTAATTGTTAACATGATTCTATAAGCAACATATGCATTAGGAAAAGAATCAAATCTTTTTTTTATTGAGTATTTCACTAAATCATTATCTTCTACTTGTATTATTTCTCTTAATAGTAACTAAAATGAGAATATATATACTTACTAACTAAAATTTTTAATAATAACAAAAGTTCAAGAAAAATTATAAAATAAAATTAGAATAATAAAGTCTGGCTCACAAATTTGATAAGTAGGTATAACAATATTGAACGTGTTGCATTCCTTCAATACAATGATTGCTTGTTGTACTTCTTATGATATTCGAAGAAGACACTCAAAACATTTTTTTCTTTTTTTAACTTGTAAACAACCGTAAATCAATTTTTTTAGAAGAGAGTAAAGATTGAAATAAAAAAGATGAGTATGAGATAAATATAATATAAGGTCAAATTTTAGAAGATAAATAAGGAAACATGATTTTCCACTTAAGAAATTAGTTTCAAAGTATTTCATTCCCTTAGAAAAATGGGAAAACTAATGATTTTTTGGGTTTTTTTATACTTCTTACATGTTTTTTTTTAATTTAAAATACATATATTTTTTATTATAGGTATAAGTAATTTTTTTAAAATTGGGCCCCCAAAAATATGTGGTCCCTAACAATGACTGTTAGTGACCTAGTGATTAAGACGGTCGTGATTATAGTCATATACAATATCTAAAGTACTAGAGAAACATAGAAAAGATAAGAGAAGAAGAGAAGAAGAGAAAAAGAATGTGACGTACGTAATAAATTTCGTCCGATATTTACGTTTGACGACTTCTTAATTTTTTTTAACAATGAACATTTATTTTTCAAATTTACCAATTGCGCAAATCATATAGTTGTAAAAGAGTACAATCTAGACTAAGTAATGAAGTTTCTTAATTTTCAGGGTTTCTAGTTCTTCAACAGGGAAACAATGAAAAGTTCTTAGTTTCCAAACTTTAGAACAGTCTTAAGGATCAAACTTTTTTTTGAATTAAATTCCAAAATCGAGAAAAAAAATCAGTTCCAATTTAACAAACATTCTAACTGGAATATACACATCAACATACTACAATTTTTTAAAAATAGTTTGTTGTTCTGTTCGAGATTCAAACAAACAGTCACGAGAATTGAGTACGTTACAACACCATAGCAAACAAAAAATTCAATTTTCCAATAAATTAATAGTAGACAATATCATACAATAACACGTCGTAAACACCAAAAAAATTACGTTTTAAAAATCAAAAATCACCTCAATTGATTGAGTACCTAGGAAATAGAACGTTTTATATGATGACATCAAAGTGGAGGATATGATCAATTCTGTCAAAACCTACAAATAAACGAAATGCATAACCAAATGAGAAAACCTTCAAACTTCACATAAATCCCAAAATCAACTTTTATTCTCAAAAACTACAGAAAAATGAAATACAAAATAGAATTGAGAAATCTACAAACTACATATGAATCCCAAAATCATTTCTTATTCAATTTGTTAACAAAAACTGACCCAAGTATTCTAAAAACTACTATATGATCGGATTTCCTTTCAATAAGAACATGATATTGTACATTAATTTTTGGGTTAATTGCTTAGAATGACGTGTATGAAGAATTTGAAACTGAGAAACCTATCAAATTAGAAACCTGGATTACCTATGAAGCTGGAGAATAGGGCAGAGCTACGTGAAACTATCGTGAATAGGGCAAAGTTGCAGATCCAACATAATGACTAAAAGGAAGAAATTAAGCTCGAGACCTATGAAAATCAACTAAGACCTATTCTACGCCTAAAATAAACCCCTGAACCCAATCAAATAGTTGAAAATCGGATTTGTTATATACTAGGTGTTTTGATGATCCTCACAAATGCGGAGACCTGGTTCCTGGCAGAGTGCTCTCATCCAGATACAAATGGGCTACAGTCATAAAAGTTGCCATGTCAGGTGGTAGGTGAAAAGTGCAGTATCCTACACCAATAAGAAAAGCGGACGATATTGTTTCAGTATCTCACAAATGCAGGGACCTGGTACCAGACAAAGTTTCCTCCATCAGATACATAATTGGTTACAGTTGTAAAGTTGTTACGTCAGAGGTTGGTAAGACGTCAGTGTACTACACCATCAGAATGGAGGAGGGTGTTTGTCCCACGAATAATAACTCTTTATGTTTGATACTTTTAGCATGACAAACACCATATTATATTCATCATCCAAAGAAGGAAGTCATCCAGTAAGCCTTTTCAAGAACTCATATAGAAGTTTGCAAGGGACATGATTCCCGCAAGCAAGGGACCTGGTACCCGCAAGACTGCGATGTGAAAAGAACAAAAAGACAGTTGTAATCTCTGATGCGGTAGGTGCACAACTTTTCCAAAAACAGGCCTTCAGCCAATGGGATGACTTCAACGAATTTGTGGGAATTTATATTATCTCTTTCCAACAAACACAAATGTAAGACTTGACAAATTAAACTTGGATTTTCTCTGAAAATCACAAGCTTGACAGAAGGCCATGTTCAAGGAAGAACATTGCTCAACTCAACAGAAGGACCTGATAGAGTAAAGAAGAATCTTTGTTGTATTTTTATAGCTTTGTGTCTATGTACTTACATTGTAAATCTGTTCCTAATCTATAAAGGATTCAGATATTTGTTTTGGGTTTGTAAAAGTCTAATCAGTTAAGGCTAACTGATTTAGTGGGCAACATTGTTTTGTTGCTTAGTCAAATTCTAAGTCATCTAGAGTTAGGTGGTTTAGTGGGCGTGTTGTATCCGCTTAGGCTCTTCAAGTATAGGTAGATTATTGATCGTGAGATTAATAACTTTTTCTCACATTGATTGTACCGGGTTTCGCTTTTGCTTGAGAGATTAGTGAAGATGGTTGTAAATCTTGTGCATAGGTCGTGGTTTTACTCACTTGAGCAAGGAGGTTTCCACGTAAACTTCTTGTGTTGTGTTCTTTATATTATTTAATCTTTCGCACCGTTCTTGCTGTGTCAAGGGACCTGGTCCGTTGACTAGTAGTGGTCGCACATATTCCAAACAAGTGGTATAAGAGCAGGTGCTCTCTATCTGGTTAACACCAAGAGAGAGGTTCTTGCGAGAAATGGCGTCACTACTAAATAAGCAAAGAAATCAGTCTCACAAGACCTCCACTGTTTGATAGTAAGCTCTATAAATATTGGAAGATTCGGATGAGAGACTATCTCATGCTGAGGACAGTGAAGTATGGGACGTCATATGTAAAGGTCCTTATGTGTCAACTATGGAGGTTAAAGATGGAGAGGTCACAAGAGTCATTCCCAAAACTAGAAATCAATTTAATGACTCTGACAAACTATTAGTCCTGAAAAATCATAAGCAAGGAAGCTATTGATGTGTGGCCTTAGTATAAATGAATATGATCTGATTTCATCTTGTGAATCATCCAAGGAAATTTGGGATCTGTTAAAAACAACTTATGAGGGCACTGAGGAAATAAGGAAATCTAAGCTAGATCTCTTTTCTACTCAGTTTGAAGATTTCACCATGAATGATAGTGAACTCATTCATGAAGTGCGCACCAGATTCTCCAGCATCACAGATGAGCTCATGTTCCTTGAAGAACCTGTTCCTATTGTCACTACTACTGTAGAAGGTAAAGACAAAAAGGGGACCAGGTCTGTCCCAAGATAAGAAGAAGAGAAGTCTTCTTCGGGAGTAAAAGAGAAATGGATGCATGGGAAAAATCCTCAAGTGATTCAGATGATTCTGAAAACACAGATAATGGTTTTTATGGCAAAGTCAGACGAGGAAGATTCTGATCAAAAGGTAACTCTATCTTATTTCAAGTAGAACTTGAATACCTTTTCTACTAGTAGTTGAGAAAGTTGGATGTTGTATTACTTGATTTCATAAGTGAGATGAAAGATGAGAAGGATCTCGTAAACAACAACCTAGACATCTTTCAAGATGGAAAAATTGCTTTAGTTGCCCAAATATCTGATGTCAATGGTTGTTCTAGAAACAGAAAATCTAGAACTAAAGGAAAAGATAAAAGGGGCGACTACTACAATTTTTACAGGAAAGAATGAGGCTAGCAGATTGCAGGTTGAACCTTGAAAATAAGTTGCATACTGCTGAAATTAAGATTAAAGTGCTTTTTCGTGAGAAATCATGCATTGGAGAGGGACCTGGTCCGTGTAAAAGAGGAACTTGAAAATTCCCTCAGATGGACTAATTCCTCTAAGATCCTTACAAATATACTAGGTCAAGGAAACACCATAAAAGGAGATCTGAGCTGCAAAAGAGGCTGTCCTGCGTTTAAAGATTGTGGAGAAAGTTCATCAAACTATTCCAAATCATGGAATAGTTTTGAAGAAGGGACCTGGTCCTGTGTATGGCCAACAAAAAACTTGCAGAAAGAAGGGACCTGGTCTTGCTTCTGTTCCTAAGTTGAAAAATATCAATCTGCCTCACTGGACAAAGAATTCTCTTATCACTGCTCTTTCCGCTTACTGGGAACTTCAATGAAGTGGGTTCCCAAGGCTAACACGTGATATGACATACTTGTGAGAGGAAGTGGCAACAACCAGGGTCGATTCATGAATGGTGGATGCTCAAGCACTGTACTTCCTCTCTCTCAAGGCACTTCAAAATGGAGGTGTCTCATTTGGTGATGGCAAGAAAAGTCTCACTGAACTTAATGCTCGAGGTAAGAATGTTGAGGTATGACACAAGAGACGTGCTCATGTGTGTGTATTGCATTGTTCACAACCATGTGTCGGAGAGACTGGTCCCAGTCCCACGAAGGATATTTGCAGTGACAAAGGTTGCGACATATGTTAAGTAAGAAGCAGATCAGAATCCTTCAGGTAACATGCATAATTTCATCTTCCAAAGAACTTTTGGCTGAAGTGGTAAAACTACATGTTGTTGTGGCCATAAATGATGATTTTGAGAAGTGATCTCAATATTGATGGAAGAATAATTGTGGTACACTCTTCCTCCAGCAAGGCTTATCAGGGGTATACTAAAAATGGTCATGTGTTTATTGATGAGTCTTTAGAAAGTTGCAAGGAAAGAAGTTCCTGAGATAGAAGAGTTGCTTCAGAATCAGAGAGATGGTTTAAATAGTGAGTTTGCTGAAGAACATCCTCTTCATGAATCCAACAATTTCAAAGAAGATGATGCAGATGATGAACCTGGTCCTCTAGATAGTTCTGAACAAAGATGATGCAGTTCAAACTGATAATGTGAATTTTGAAGGTGAGAATGAAGAAGCTAATCAAGCTTAGATTGAAAGATGCAAACTCTGATAGTCGGTTCACCAACAAGCTGATCGGTTGTCCAAGTTGCTCCTCAACAATGTCTTCAAGAGAGGTAAATTGTCAAAAACTCTTCTTTTTGAATTCAATATGCAAGAAACTGCTGATCATTCAGGTACATATTGATGATATCATCTTTGAGCAATGTTTGAGGTGTTGTATGAATATCTTATTTCTATTTCACTCATTGAAAGTGAGTGTTGAAATAAGCATAATGGAAGAATTAAATTTCTTCTTAGAGCTACAAATTTAGCACACACCTTGAAAGGTACCCTCGGTTGTCCAGAAAAGCACATTAATGAGTATTCAAATGGCGTAAAATGTTTGAAGTTAAGACAATGATAAAGAGGGATAATGTCATCATGAAGCTTTGTAAGAAGGAAGATCAAGTGGATGACATCTTCACTGAAGCTCTAAGCACGGACCAGTCGAATACTCTCATAGGAGCTTAGCTATAGAGAAAAAGATAGCACAACATTCAGGGGTCATTGATGTCTGATTAAAGAAAGAACCTGGTACCAGTTCAAAGAAGCTGCTGAAAGAGTTTCATATTTGGGTGTATAGACAATTCATACTTTCTTGGGCACTAACTAGAAGTTGGATGCTGATCAATCGGGTTCAAAGACTCTACTCATGTACAAAGGAAAATATTTTGAAGGCTGCTGAGAAAATTTTAAGTCATCTGAAGAAGATAGATGACCTGGTCCTATTCTGTCCATCGGGAGAATTTTTGATTTGTAGTACATGGAGTTTTGATTATGCTAAGTATCAAGCTGATAGATTGAGTACCTCAAGAGTGGATTATGTTATGCGCTGATCTTTCACCCATGTATTTAAAATGCAAGATTCAATTGCTCTTTTATCAATTGAGGTAATAAATGTAGCAAGTGCAGCTTGATGGGGTCAACTCTTGTGGATCAGGAGACATCTTGAAGCTCATAGAAATCTGGCTGAATTAATCAAGATGATGATGGAAATGCTAAAACCTTCTTGAATGGATCCTACATGAAGCAATCAACTCTTTTAATGACTATGAAAAGGGTGCAGGGTATCCTTGCTTTTCGGTTATGTATGTTTTAGCAAATTCAGTTTCATACCTTTTGTAGGTATACACACATGGAAAAGGGGATGAAGAAAAAGGGAGGTCAGGATAGATCTAGGCAATGACATTCAAACTACAGAGAGGGACCTAAACCTTTCTCGAAGGTTAGCAATCTTAACATTGCAGTTTGAATAATGCATGAGAACCATTGAAATTGCTACATGTCTGTCCTTCAGGAATTTGACTGTTGTCTCATCTTTTGAGTTCCAAAATGATACCTTATTTTCTCTTTCTTTATATTCCATATTTCTTTCTATTTCCCCAGAAAATTTGAGTTGCCTTCCAAATATCAAGGTGCTTCAAAATTTTCTTTTCTCTTCTTTTCAAACACACTTCAAATTGTTAACCCCTTGATTCTTGCTGAAGAATTCTTTGATGAAAATGTTTTAAGTGTGAAGAGGGATCTGTTCCTCAATGAAAAATGAAGAAGTGGAAAAGATGATGCTAAAAAAAAGGAGAAGTTGATATTCTGAGAACTCAAAGTTTTCTGAAGAGGAAGGTGTAAAAAAAATGAAAAAAGAAAATCTTCTTGGTTCCTCAATTGTTGATCTATTCATCTCGGAGGCCTTGAGTTGTTGGTATTGCCAATCTTTCTGTTATGAAAAACTCAGGCTGGTGTTGGAAGCTATGACAGCTGCTTGCGTTAACTAGAATACAGAAATGGGTTGTTTAAAGGTCCAGCTTCTGAAACAACACTATCAGAGGGACCAAGTGCCAACAAAAAAAAAGTAAAAAAAATAATAATAAATTGGCAGCCCTGAAGGTTAAACATACAGGTTGGGTTGCACATCATGTTGTACGCTAAGAAGATTCTTAAAATCTTATGCTAGGGATATGCTCTACTAATTCTATTCTTTCAATCCCTTGCCTCTAAATCACCCCTTCTCTTCCTACCTCTCTATGTCAGTCCTCATTTATCTCTGGGCATTGTTCTGGTTTTCATCTGTAATCATAGATGCAATGCTTTGATGACTAATCTTTTGTTTATGGATGTTAAATGTCTTGTTTCTACTGACTTGTCTCATTACTTTTGCATTTTTGCTCATGCTCTGTGTTGCCCAAGTGGCCATGAATTTGCAAGAACTATATTTCTGTCAACTTGGTTTACTGCTTTAACTCCTTTTTATGATGTCAAAAGGGGAAAAGTTGTTAAGATAAGGTATGAGATCAATAGTGTTATAACTGCTTGAAGAAGACATGGTCACATCGATAGGAGGAATCAATGGTAGCTACTTGAAGAGATACGGTCATGCTGACAGGGGGAACATATGCTTGCTACCTGACGGGGCCCTTGTCCTGTCGATAGGGAAAAAAAGATGTTTGTCATCATCAAAAAGGAGGAAGATGATATGTTGATGTTTTGATGATTTGACAAACTTTAGGGATTATTAAACTCCAGTTACCCCAAGAATTCTTTTTGATAGGGAGAACTGATGAATAAGTATGCCATTATCAAAAAGGAGGAAAATGCTATGTTGATATTTTGATGAGTTGACAAACTTCGAGATGATGAAACTCAAGTTACCCTAAGAATTCTTTTTGATATGGGGAACTGGTGAACAAGTATGTTATCATCAAAAAAGGAAGAAAATGTTAGTTCGAAGCTGAGTTAAGATGATAGCTCGAACTTGGTATGAAATTTTGATTATTTAACAAACTTATCGATCTAACAAGGAACCAAATCCTTGTTATTGGAAATGCTGACAATAAGATGAATGATAAACTCAGTCTGAGGTATATTTGTGTGCTATCATAAAAAGGGGGGGGGGGATGTCATATTCTAGGTGTTTTGATGATCCTCACAAATGCGGGGACCTGGTTCCTGGCAGAGTGCTTCTCGTCCAGATACAATGGGGTACAATCATAAAAGTTGTCATGTTAGGTGGTAGGTGAAAAGTGCAGTACCTACACCAATAAGAAGAGAGGACGAGATTGTATGTTTCAGTATCTAAAAAATGCAGGGACCTGGTACTAGACAGAGTTTCCTTCATCATATACATAATTGTTTACAGCTGTAAAGCTGTCACGTCAGAGGTTGGTAAGACGTCAGTGTACTACACCAATCAGAATGGAGGAGGGTGTTTGTCCAACAAATAATAACTCTTTATGTATAATACTTTTAGCATGACAAACACCATATTATATGCATTCATTCAAAGAAGGAAGTCAGCTAGCAAGCCTTTTCAAGAACTCATATAGAAGTTTGCAAGGGACCTGGTTCCCACGAGCAAGGGACCTGGTAACCGCAAGACTGCGATGTGAAAAGAACAAAAAGATAGCTGTCAGAAAAGCTGTCATCTTTGATGCGGTAGGTGCACAACTTTCCAACAGTAGGCCTTCAGCCAATGGGATGACTTCAACGAATTTGTGGGAATTTATGTTATCTCTTCCAACAAACACAAATTTAAGACTTGGCAAATAAACTTGGAATTTCTCTGAAAATTCACAAGCTTGAACATAAAGCCATCTTCAAGGAAGAACATTGCTCAACTCAACAGAAGGACCTGATAGAGTAAAGAAGAATCTTTGTTGTATTTAGAGCTTTGTGTCTATGTACTTATATTGTAAATCTGTTCCTAATCTATAAGGATTCAGATATTTGTTTTGGTTTGTAAAAGTCTAAATCAGTTAAGGCTAACTGATTTAGTGGGCAACATTGGTTTGTTGCTTAGTCAAATTCTAAGTCATCTAGAGTTAGGTGGTTTAGTGGGCGGTGTTGTATCCGCTTAGGCTCTTCAAGTAATAGGTAAATACTTGATCGTGAGATTAATAACTTTTCTCACATTGATTGTAACTGGGTTTCGCTTTGCTTAAGAAGATTAGTGAAGACGGTTGTAAGTCCTGTGCAACAGGTCGTGGTTTTACTCCCTTGAGCAAGGAGGTTTCCACGTAAACTGCTTGTGTTGTGTTCTTTATATGTTTAATCTTTCGCACTGTTCTTGCTGTGTCAAGGGACCTGGTCCGTGATTGGTAGTGGTCGCACATATTCCAACAGGATCCGAACACCTAAATTCCGAATGTCGACTAAAGTCAACTCAAAGGCTAAAATTTTATAGACTACAACTTAAGACCTCAAATATGTGGAACAACTCCAAATTTGAAACCGACAACTCTCATAGATCAAATTTTGCATTCCACACTTGATGGAACTGACAAATTTCATTGCGAGACTCAAAATTCGATCAACACCAAGAACCTCTTTTTAACAACTTAAGCCTTCCAAAGTTCAAAACTTCCAAAATTTACAATCTTTTACTCAAAATTCAAAACTAACTTTACAAATTGATCAGAAATGACTGGACGCAACTATTGAAAGGGGTAAATTGCTAATTTGTTTTTTTTTTTGTAAAAAAAATGACATTCTGGTTCATTACAATCCTGTCTAATGTCATGTCCTCGATGATTAAACTCAAATTACGCCAAAACAGAATAAGATATCTTATAGAATATCTCAAATATCTGCTATTGATCATTTTGTTCATTAGAATTGATTATATATTATTTTTATTCTTAATGATATCATTTCATAATAATTAAATTTGTCAGTTACCAAAAAAGTTTCTAATTTAAGTCAGGCCAATTGGTCTAATTCTTTTATGCCATTCTTATTTTTAAAACTTATATTGCAGATGATTAGGAATTCAGTGTTTTGCGCTCTCTCTATCTATATTATCTTTGGACAGTGATAAAATAACAAAAAGTTCTTTTTAAAATGTTAGGTTTTCTTAAGATTACATTTTTTTGGTAGATTCCAGCCCATAATTTTATATTAGAAGAACGTATTGACTTCTGGAGGATACATTACTAGCAATGAAATATTTTGTGATAACATTCTTAAGCTCGTACGAATTAAAATTGTCAATAGTTCGAGATGAACTAATAATTTGTGCCTAGTTCAAAGATATTTTAAATAATTCTCTCAAATATCTATAAGAACAATACCATAAACACGCCTCAAACTACAAAAATTTTCCGTAATTTCTAATATAGCAATATTTTACAACTATTCCTTTACAACTCAATCATATTCAAATAGGAGCATATATCTGGCGCATCTAACTAGGTATTACATCATATTTGGGGATTGTCTTATTTCCTAAATTAAAAAAGCAGCCAACTATATCTTTAGTATCGTATTACATCATACGTGGGATTGTCTCAACCAACCATATCTCTATTATCTGTTAAGGCTGAGTATAGAGCCTTTAAAAAAATAGTTGCAAAAATATCATTTGGCCTAGTATTTATGTTCCACAATCAGTGTCAGTATATCATGACAACCAGATGATGATCCAATATACATAATTGGCTGGTATTTTTGTAGAACATCTCACTAGTGAAGCACATATTTGACTTTCATACAAGTCAACTTCAACTTAACTCTAGTTGTCATACATACCCTTCAATTTCAGATGTGCATAAGTAGTCATTTAAACTTGAATAAAATTAAAAAAGTAGACTGCACATCACATATGACATGATACATGCAGGACAACACATAAGACACGAATTGTCACATAGGACATATGTGTTTATTTGTTCAGCTTTAAACAAATTTAAGTGTCAACTTGTGCACACCCGATTGAATAGCAAAGATGTCAGTTGAGACCAAGTTATATAAAGAGCACATTTATGTATTATGCCTTTTGATTTTTCCTCTAACTTGAGGGGAAGTGTTGGAAATAAGGCTCAATTGCCCAGTTTTTCGTAGGAGAAACTACATAATAAGACATATTAATCCACTACTATATATATATAGTATTATTATCTATTCTTTCAAAATATTGCGTTTCTCAATACTAGTTAAGAGCTTTCTACCATATATTGAGGAGGATACATGTATTTTTGCTACCAAATACACTAAAATATAGAGGGAGGCGAGTGATAGTTATTATGTATCACAAATACATGTGAATCACACTAAATACACACTAGATACATGTACATGCATGTATATGGTGTAATTCACTTGTATCTATGATATCAGATACATATGAGCGTGGGAGAGATATAGGAGGGAGGTTAACGAGATCCATTATATATCCCAAATGGATGCATATCCACTTAGATACAGTGTGTCTAGAATAAATTACACCTAATTTTGACCTCAGGGTCAATATGGTAAGACACATATCTGGATGCACGTAAATCTGGTAAGATTCTTAATATTACAAACTAGAGTATATCTAATTAATTAGCTCCTAAACTAGTGAAATTTATGTAATATTTTTTTGACAAAATTGTATAAATAGCAAACTACTGGTAACACTGCAGAAATCCATGACTTAGTCTAGAGCTTCACATGATGAACTAAGCATTAAAACAATGTTTCTAAGCTTAAACAAAAGTAATAAACTAAATTAGGAAGTGTTAGAGTCAAAATGTCAAGAAACAACCATGACGTTCGGAGATTCGTAAAAAGATGAACTAGTGTACCTTGATGTGTTTAAGAGTGGAATTTAGTCAAATTTGATAAAAAGGTGTTAGACATATATTATAATGTGTTTAGGGTCGAAACGTCCGGGTACGACTCCCCAAGGAACACTTAAGGGTCCTTGAAGAGGACCCCTGCATTGGACCAAAAAGATGTCATTTGACAGTGGCTAAGGACGGAACCAAACGACGAACCGTCGATGGGTCAACGGCCCGTCGATGGTGCTCGTTGTGGGGACTTATCCATTTTCAAAAATGGCTCAAAATAAAGTATCTGACACAAACCACGGATGACCAGTACAGGACCGTGTTTGGTCAATGGGCTATCGATGTGGACTCGCCTATTGGACCCTGGCGAGACTGTCCAATTTCGGTCAATGTTAGTTAAGTTAGATAATTAGTTATCAAATTAATTAAGGGTTAAGGTGTGATTGATTAATTTAGTTAAAGACTATAAAAGAGTTAAACCTCATTAACCTAACTCAACATCCCATTATTTCCCAAACCCAATTCTCTCCATTTTCTCTCCACTTTTTTCCATCAATCTTCAAGGATTTTTAAGGTATGAAATTTATTCACTCTTGGATCTCTTTTTCCAAGAGGCTCTTCAAAATTGATTTCCAAAAATGTCTAAAACTTGGGTTTTCATCCAATTTCGTGAATTGTTTTCAAATCAATTTAATGTTAAATTCCTTTGGTTTATATCGATAAATTATGATTATTTATTGATTAATTTTTCTAGTTCTTAGTCTTTTACCTAGTTTCCATGGAATATCCATTAATGAAACCTTTACCTAACCCTAGTTATGAATTAGAGTTGTAGATGATTAGGGTTGTTGAAATTGATTATGTTATTGGTCAATTTACTATTATATGATTATGGTGATTGGATTATTGGATAATTGTGATGAATTGAGGGTATGATCTTGAAGGAAGTTTTGGAAGCTATTAGTAAGACTTTCTATGACTATGAGTTCTCTACTTCAATAATGATAGATTTATTCTTGATGATGATGTTCAATTGAAGCGTAATTATGTGAATAAATTAGAAAGATGATGATATGATCAATGTGATGGGATGTTATGGATATGTTGAATTGTGAGATCATGGTAAGGATATGATGATGCAAGGTTAAAGGCGATTCTGTTGTGCGACTTATATGATATGACTATGATATGTTGATCTCACTAATGATGGTTTGTGATGAAAGGAAGTTCACATCGTATACCTAATGAGATAATGACATGTTTATACAAGGGTGTTAGTTTCCTATGATATATATTAAGATATGATGACTAAGAAAGGCTTAAAGACATTTCAAAAAGGGACTCTAGCTTAGCACCGAGCAAAATAGATATGAGAGGTGTCCCTTTCCAATGTGGAAAGGTAGTTTAACAAAGATTCTCATGAGATAGAGACTACCATCCAATGTGCATATATAAGTTTCTAGTATATCTCCTAGTTTCTTAACTATGTTGCCCCCATAGGAAAACTAGCTAGTGGATCTACCTAGAATACTATGAACATGTTTGGTTCTACCTTGGCAAGTAGAGCACCTTATTTCGGTGTAGGATTTCATGACACCAAATTCCATGTTTAGCTCACATGGTCAAATATCGGTTAGGACGATTGTTCCCAAAAGTAAAATTAACGAATGAGGTAATAAAGGTGAACTCTAACTAGGGTGACTTAAGGGGTTCTACTTAATGTAGGTAAGGGTATGAAAACTTTACCAATGCATTGCACAAGTTGACCTTGGAGGGAGTTCTAGGAGGATGTTCTTATGCACTTATGTTATGGATGAAATGTTAAATGTTGACTTTACATGATGTTGATCTTATGTGATGTTGACTTCATTGACAAACATGATATTGGTCTAACTTACTATGTAAATGATGATTACACATAATATGATGTTATATCAAATATATACATTTCTTATGATCTCTTTTCTAGTTTACTTGATTATGTGGAGTTATGGGGTTTCACATGAACATTGCACTTGTAGGCTTGGGATGAGATTGTTGGTAAGGGTATTGTATGATTTGATGATATGAACTCTTAAACATGAAATGTCGATATGACCTTATGATGATACGATAGGACTCAATGATGATGTTATTCATGTTGACATGTCTTTATGATGATGTTGTTATTGTATATGGATATGGACTTATCTTAAGCGATGATATGATCATTGACTTGTATATGCTCTTATGTGTGCATAAAAGACTTTCAAAGTGACTTAGCATGGTTTTGAACAAAAATATCCCTTTGTACATGATTTCAATGGTTTTAAATTGAATATGTTTCCATACTTAGTACGTGATTTATACTAACCCATATTCTTTATTTCTACAAATATGTAGGTTCGGGCCATTGAAGAGTAGAAGGACATTTCAAGGAAGACTTGGATTTGTTCCCAAGTTATTGGTGAGTCCTCAAAGTTCGGGATGATGCCACTCGTCTATCTTAGTAGTATTGCTTATGTCTAAAGACACTTGTTTATTCCTTATCTTCGAAACTATTATTATAAGCCTATATGTGACATATCGTACTAGTGTAAGGTCTATGCCTAAACGTTGTAATTCTCTATTACATGGTTTATATGTGAGACTATTATTAGACTATCATATGAATTGGCTATATTGCATGAATGAGAAGTCTATGTAAACTTTATAAACGAGGAGTCTATGTAAACTCCATATATGATAAATGAGAAGTTTAAGTATACTTCACTATGTAAAAGTTTTAAATTTTTCGCATTTTCTCGACCTATGATATGTGATGATATATGCTAAGGGTTAGTCTAAGGTCTCTTTGAGGACGAAGACGTCGGTCACGTCTAGGGGGTGCTCTCCGGTAGTGACACTACTAATTCAAATAAAATGTTACAACCACAGATTCATTTAATTCTGATTTGTAGCAAACACTTTGTTATTCGCCTCTCTCTCGGATATATCGCTCGCGGCTCTCCCTAATCTCGCTCACCTCCCTCATATTTACAAACACAAATATATAAATTATGTTTGTATTTGTATAAAGCAAGAGAAAACTGTATATACAAATACATATCTTTTCATCCTTTCATCCTATACACTTAATACAATACAAATCCCCCCCCCCTCTCTTTTGCCTTTCTCTTTCCCACTTTATACAAATATAAATTATATAAAATACAACGTATAATTTGTGTTAATATAAAACGATGTATATAAAAATACAATTATATATGCATATATGAATTTACATTTAAATTTATATGATACACATATACATATACGCCTAAAAATTACAAGAAAAAAAATATATACTTATACAACTTACAACCAAGTCAGTTTCTTATTTCTTATACAGATTCAAATATTTACTTATACAATTGATTTTTATGTATGAGTGTTCCAAAATATACATATTAATAGTCATAGCAAACATAAAATTGTTACAAAAATTTATACAAATTATAATTATAACATACAAATATGATTTTTATGTTTGCTAAACCTAAAATTTACTTTTTTTGGTACATGATAGAAGGCCCATAGGGTGACCCGGCCTAGTTTGCAATTAGTGTATTCAGTTATAAGTAAGGTCCACTAAAATGCAACATGCCAAGTTGTGAATAAGCCAGCTAATGTTCATTCATTAATTATTATTTTTACGAATGAAAAATGACTATTCTTAATAAGTGCTAGGTGGTTGTATGTTATTATGGGTATTTACACTCATTTAAATTTTGGGTCCATCCTTCTGTACACTTCTCTAAATAAATATCATTCATATTATCTCCAAACTTATTACGGGAGACAACAAGGATAGCCCAGATGCCAAACCACCACCATTAAAATTTTTGAATTTATTTTCTTTAAAAAAAATAAAAACTATTTCATCACTCTTGAAAATGCTTCAAGTGAAAAAACACAGTAATAAAATAAGATATATAAAATAAATTTAATTAAAATCAGTTTTCTTATCACTAAACAATAAAAATCTCATCTAGCTACAGAGCAGTAATGATTATAACAAAATTCAATTAGCTAGAAGTTTTGTAGTGACGAATTAACAATAAATTTTGTAGCTAATTTCATATCTTCTGCCTGTTTATAAATATATCTTTCTTACACTTCTTTTTTGGTTAAACATTGTACCAATGAACAATTTAAACTAACATGTTTTCATGCACTTCTTTTTCTTATTTTTCCCCCACATTTGTTTTTTTTTGTGGTGGGAGAGAGTTATTAGTAAAGATAAAATGAACTAGAAAACAAGAGAAACTAGATATAATTGAGTGAATACATTTCATGAAAAAATAAATTCAAGATTATAAATTAAAATGTAACCATTACTCACCAAGTCATTATGAACTAGCTAGACATAGATACAAATTACAAAAGCGAAACATTATACTAAGACTAATTAAACTAATTAGAAGCTAAGATAGAAGTAATTAGTACTACTAAACTTTGTATGTTTTGTTACAAAGTTCCTAATGGTGATTGAAAATTTACTTCCAATTAATTTTGAAATAAATTTTGAATCACCAAAAGTGAAATTATAACTTGATAGACATAACTTAGTTAATTGCTCCTACCTATCTCTTCTTGTTATGCAATGGATTAGATCCAGTAGGGACTCTCCTATTCTCAAATTTGAAAGAAGTTGGAAGAGTTTGAAATATGACACTCTCTTTTCGTGGCGACGGACCGGAAAATCTTGCTGGCTGTAGATGGATGACATGAACTCTTGGAGAGGTAAAGAGGACAATGAAGAAGAAGAAATGGAAGAGACTTATCATGGTTGCTTGAAGATTTTATTTTATTTTTTTAATTTTTTGAAGGTAGAAATGAAGAAGGTGGTTCATTTATATATGGACATATATAGTTGGTCCATACATTTGTGTTTGAAATGATGAATATACTCGTACACTCAAAATTCATTCTCGTAATCAATTTTTTTCATTTATTCTACTTAGACATTATTGTTGTTTTCATGCGTTGGCATAATGTTTTGATTTTTGTTTTCTTTTTGGTAGAGAGGGAAAGGATAGAGAACTGATTTAGATTTTGTATAATATATAAATATGTCTTTTAATGTGGTTTCAATTGATAATTATGTCGTTTAACTTTGGATGTGTATAAGTAAGCACTTAAACTTGTGTAAAGTTGGACAAATAGACACATGTGTCCTACGTGACACATTACATGGTAATTTCGCGACTTAATTATGTGAGGTCCTACTTATATTATGTCATATTGAACGTGTGTATATTTATATAAATTTAAATATTTTCTTATATGCAGTCAATATTAAAAAGACATATATGTTAGTTAACATCAAGTTAAAAAATATATTTATACATTGTGCAAGGAAAAAAAAAAAAGAAGGGGGGGGGGGGGGAGGTATTAATTAATTTGTCACCCAAAAAAAAAACAGTTTTCTCACAAGATTCATTTTGGACAAATGGTAGTCCCCAATTTAATTTTATGTCTCGTTTCCAATATAAACAATAACGTAATTAATTTGTCAAGTTTTATTTTGAGTTACTTTCACATATATCTAATATAAAAATTATATTTGTATATTATAGTTATAATTTGCATAATGCGACATAAATATATATATATCGCTAATACATATACAGAAGAAAGCAGTTGTATAATTTCGCTATGCATATACAAAAGAAAACAGTTGTATAATTTGTTTTGGTATGCATATACAAAAGATCAATTGTATAATACGTGTTTATATAAAGCAAGAAAGAGGGAAAGACAAAAGAAAATTAGGTAGAAGAAAATCGTAATTGTTTAATCATAAGTATATAGGACAAAAATATATGCAGTTATATTTGTATATACAATTTTCTCTTATTTTATATAAACACAAACACAATGTATATGTTAGGTTATTAGCATTTTAATATTAATATTTAACATATTAAATTGCTTTATTTTGGAGTTATAAGAATGACCATTGGTAGGCATTTGAGTTTTAAACTACCAATTTAATCATGCTATTCATCTTTGACTTGGTAGCCATGTATTTATTGTGAGATAAAAACATCCAATAAACATTGGAATGGATAACTTCTACATCATCCATTAGCATTGATTATCCATCACTTTATTTCATTCTTAATTACTCCATTACTCTTTGTAACCTATGTAATTCCTATTGTAACCTATGTAACCTATGAAACTCCTAAGGCCATTACCTTCACTATTTACTACCTCCATTATCTTCCTATTCATTACTAGGAAGAATTCTTGTAGTATAAATAGTGGTGGTCTTCACTTGGTTTGGGACACACAAAAACACTAGAGAAAACAAAGGGCGAAAGAGTTAGTCTAAAAGAGAGTTCTTATTAGTTGAAGGGAGGTGTTCTTTTTTGTGGAGCTTTGGACTCAACTCTTGTCAAGAGTTGTTGAGTTATACTTTGTGAAGGTTGTTGTATCCTGGAGGGGAAAAGTGAAACAGGACTACTGCTGGACCTGTGAAAACATTTGCTGCAGTGGGCTTCAATCTCCTTAAAGAGAGCGAGATATCCGCGCCTCAGCCTGAAGAGATTAATTTCTTCATTTTATTTTCAATTGTAATCTTTCACTTTTATTATCTTGTAAGTTTTTTCACTAACAATTTTAAGGAGATTCAAAGATGGCTACAATTGAAAAAACCGCGTATGTCAAGATGGGAGATCTTAACAAGCCATTTCGGTTCAATGGTAACCATTTCAAGAGATGGATGGGTAAAGTACTTTTCTACTTAAGTCTTCTCAATGTTTCTTATGTATTAACTGAGAAGAATCCAAATAAAGAAGACATCACCACTATGAATGATGATGAAACTATTTCTCATCTAGAGAAAGTGAAAAAGTACGATGGTGATTTCTATAAGTGTCGGTATTATCTTCTTAATTGTCTATCTGATAATTTTTATGATTATTATGATAGAACTTACTCTAGTGCAAAGAAAATTTGGAAGACATTGCAGAGTAAGTATGATACCGAAGAGGTTGGAGCGAAAAAATATGCAGCTAGTAGATTTTTTCGTTTTTCAAATGGTGGACAACAAATCAGTGGTAGATCAAGCTCAAGACTTCATCATGATTGTTGGATAGCTTAGGTCCGAAGAGGTTAAAATAGGAGATAACCTTATTGTTTGTGGCATAGTGGATAAACTTCCACCTTCTTGAAAGGAATTTCAAAAAACTATGCGCCACAAACAAAATGAAACCTCTTTTTAAACCTTGACAATGAAAATCCGCATGGAAGAAAAAGAAAGGGGCCAAGATGCACTTTTACAAACAGAAGAGAGCAATATCACATCGAAGATAAATTTAATTACTTCAAATATATACTACTCCTAAAACTCACAAAAAATACTTCTTTAAAGCCCAATAAGAAAAAAATTCAAGAAAAATAATGGTAGACCTCCCAAGAAAAATAATGGTGAAAATCACCAAGCACAAAATCAATAAGTTTAAAGAAAAGGGACCATGCTTTGTTTGTGGAAAGAGTGAGCATATTGCTCGATTTTGCAGATTACAAAAATGTGGTCCTAACCCTTATGCAAACGTTACCGAACAACCTTTTATGGCGGTGATTATCGACATAAACATGGTTGAGAATGTTGATGGATGGTGGGATGATTCTGGTGCAAACCGTCATGTCTGTTATGACAAAGACTAATTTAAAAAATATACTCATTTTGAGGAGCCCAAAACCATCATGCTTGGTGATGCTCACACTACTCAAGTGCTTGGAAAGGGAGATGTTGAATTGTGATTTACTTCTGAAAGGATATTAACATTGAAAGATGTACTTTATTCTCTTTTTATGAGAAAAAAATTTGATGTCTAGTTTTCTTCTTAATAAAGCAGTCCTTAAACAGATTATTGAATATGATCAATATGCAATAGTGAAGAAAGGTATTTTTGTGGGGAAGGGGTATGCATGTGATGGGATGGTTAAGTTGAATGTTGAAATGAATAAAACTTCTACTTCTGTTTATATGCTTTCTTCTACTAATTTTTGGCATGCTCGTTTGTGTCATATTAATGATCGTTATGTTGGAATCATGAGTAGTTCAGGATTAATCCCAATGGTTAAATTTTTTTTTGAAAAGTGTGAGGCTTGTAGTAAAGCCAAGATCACTAAAAGGCCTCATTTTCAAGTTGAAAGAAAAACTGATTTGTTAGAATTAGTTCAAACTGATATTTGTGAACTTGGTGGAATTCTAACTCGTGGAGGTAATAGATATTTTATCACTTTCATTGATGATTTTTCTATGTTCTCATATGTTTACTTGATGAAAAATAAAAGTGATGCTTTTGAAAATTTCAAAACTTATCTCAATGAGGTTGAAAATCAGTTTGGGAGAAAAATAAAAAGAATTAGAAGTGATAGAGGCCGTGAATATGAATCAAATGAGTTTAATTCTTTTGTTAGATCATTGGGAATAATTCATGAAACTACTACTCTTTACTCTCCTTCGTCTAATGGAGTAGCAAAAAGAAAAAACAGAACTTTGGTTGAATTGACTAATGTCATGCTAATTGAGTCACATGCACCTTTAAATTTTTGGGGTGAAGCTATCTTAACTGCTTGTTATGTGTTGAATTGTGTGCCTCATAAAAAGTCTAAATTGACACCTTTTGAATTGTGGAAAGGTTACAAGCCAAGTTTAGGACATCTAAGAGTTTGGAGGTTTCTAGCCTTTGTGAGGCTAATGGATCCCAAGCTTACAAAGTTGGGTAAAAAGTTACTACTTGTGCTTTTCTTGGTTATGCTTCAAATAGTACAGTCTATAAATTTTTTAATCTTGAAGATAATATTGTAATAGAATCTGGTGATGCTATTTTTAATGAAAATAAATTTCCTTTTGATACTAAAAATAGTGGGGGTCAAAGGATTGAACAAAATTTTTTGTCACTACCTAGTTCTTCTACTTCAACTTTGAAAAAAAAGAAGTTGATGATTTGTTGATCTTTGTCTCTAACATGAATGTTATTGTTGAAGCTAAAAATGTTCTTAGAAGCCATTTTGATATGAAAGATCTAGGTGAGGCAAATTTTATTCTTGGAATAAAAATAACAAGAACATGTGAGGGGATTTTCCTTGACCAGTCACATTATGTTAAGAAAATTTTGAAAAAATATAACTTTCATGATTGCAAGCATGTTGCTACTCCTTTTGATTCAAGTGTTCACTTATTTCATGTTGAAAGTGAAAATGGTGTAATAAATCAAAAGGAATATGCTAGTATAATTGGAAGTTTGAGATATGTGACTGATTGCACTAGACCTAATATTGCATATGTAGTAGGAGTACTTGACAGGTTTACAAGCAAGCTAGGTAATGAATATTGACATGCTATTAGAAGAGTTATGAGATATTTAATTGGAACGAAAAAATTGTGGTTTGTTCTATAAAAAATATCTTGTTGTACTTGAAGGCTTTTGTGATGCGGATTGGAACACTTTGTCAGGTAATTCCTGTTCTACCACTGGTTATGTCTTTACTTTAGGTGGTGGTGCTTTTTGTTGGAGATAAAAAAAAGCAAACTATAATTGCTAACTCTACCATGGAGGCTGAACTAATTGCTTTAGCTTTAGCTAGTGAGGAAGCGAATTGGTTAAGAGATTTATTGTTTCAAATTTCTTATTTTGAAAAACCAATTCCTCCTATTTTAATTCATTGTGATAGCATCGCTGCAATTGATAGAGTTCAAAATCGTTATTACAACGGTAAATCCAGACCTATAATGAGGAAACACAGTAATGTAAGATCGTATTTGACAAATGGTACCATTAACGTTGATTATGTCAAATCTTGCAGATCCTCTTACAAGGCCTTAACAAGAGAAAAGGTCTGGAGCACATCGAGGGGGATGGGATTGAATCCTACAAATCCTTGAGTCATATATGAGGAAACCCAACCTGGGGACTAGAGATCCTATAACCAGATTCAAAGGGAAAAACTAATCATATGATGACTTGTTGTGATAATGCACTATTTTTTCCCTCCCTATGATGTGAGTGCATTGTTTCCTGTAGTTTGTAAAGGTTGAGTTGATAAAACTCTTAATAAATATCTGTAGCCCGTATGGGTGGAGTGTTAATCTTACAGGAGCACTCTCGACAGATTTCACCTATGTGATGTGCGGAAGTAGGCCGCTTCCTATGAGATTGAGGCTTATTATCAAATGCACTCATGAAACCGGGATAGCACATGGCCATAACGTGCTGGCTATTAAAGCTCATGTCAACACCTTGATTATTATGTGTGAGTAGTGATATTTTATTTCCCTTAAGCTGTCATAGTTTAAGTCTGAGATCATTACGACTCTGGAGTAAAGGTTATTGTTTCACTAAGTGGAGGTTCAATGCATAGCACACCTTCATTATGCATAGTAGTCTTCCCTCAACTGATATACTCTCTTATCTAAATATTAAAATGAGTAGGGGATTGTTAGGTTATTAGCATTTTAATATTAATATTTAACATATTAAATTGCTTTATTATGGAGTTACAAGAATGACCATTGGTAGGCATTTGAGTTTTAAACTACCAATTTAATCATTCTATTCATCTTTGACTTGGTATCCATGTATTCATTATGAGATAAAAACATTCCAATAAACATTGGAATGGATAACTTTTACATCATCCATTAGCATTGGTTATCCATCACTTTATTTTATTCTTAATTCCTCCATTACTCTTTGTAATCTATGTAATTCCTATTGTATCTTATGTAACCTATGAAACTCCTAAGGCCATTACCTTCACTATTTACTACCTCCATTATCTTCTTATTCATTACTAGGAAGACTTCTTGTAGTATAAATAGTGGTGTTCTTCATTTGGTTTGGGACACACAAAAAACACAAGAGAAAACAAAGGGTGAAAGAGTTAGTCTAAAAGAGAGTTCTTATTAGTTGAACGGAGGTGTTCTTTTTTGTGGAGCTTTGGACTCAACTCTTGTCCAGAGTTTTTGAGTTATACTTTGTGAAGGCTGTTGTATCCTGGAGGGGAAAAGTCAAAGACGACTACTGCTGGACCGGTGAAAACATTTGTTGCAGTGGGCTTGAATCTCCTTAAAAGAGCGAGATATTCGCGCCTCAGCCTGAAGAGATTAGTTTCTTCATTTTATTTTCAATTGTAATCTTGCACTTTTATTATCTTGTAAGTTTTTTTCACTAACAGTTTGTATAAAGTGAGAGAGGCGAGTGAGCGAGCAAGATCTGGGAGAGAGAGCGAGTGGGCGAGTGGAGAGCGAGATCTGAGGGAGGGGAACAAATTTTATACAAACACAAACACATTTTATACATTTGTGCTTGTATAAAAGCGAGAAAGGCTGGGGAGAGAACAAGAGTGGCGAGTGAGATTCACTAGGAGAGAGTCGGAATAACAACAATTTTCTTCAGAGCACAATTAAATCAAACTACGGTTATGATATTTAATTTGAATTAATAGTTTGCTATTATATACAATTTTTCCTTTTTTTTTACATAAATAGTTTAAAGTTATAGGAAGTATAGATTGACTATACAACATGGAAAGTATACACCAACTATACAAACTTACATACATATTAGCTACACACTGACTATACATTATGTTCACTCAAAAAAAATTGAATATAATATAACTATACATGAGTATACACTGACTATACAATCTTAATCAACTAAAATTATTTTTGAATAGTCTCAATTTTAAATATGAAATTGTCTCAATATTTCAAATCTTTTCATATATAATTCATTTGAAATAATTTTCGTTTGCGATGCATTTAATTTTATAGAAGAAGAAAGAAGAGACGAAGAAGGAGGAGGAAGAGGCAAAAGATGATATGATGAAGGAAGTAGGAGAAAAAGAAAATTAAAACGAAGAAGAAGAAGAAGCAAGGACATTTCTTTTTTGAATAAATTAGGGATAATGTACCACTATCCTCTAGACTATGATCAAAATTATAGAGAGACACATACACTTAACAAGAGTTTGATTACCCTTTGAACTGATTTTTTTTTTTTTTTTTTGTATTTTTGTGCACCTCATGTGACACCTTCAACCATCAAAGTTGGCTATGTTTTGTGTGCATGTGTGCATTTTTTTAAAATTATTTTTTGTTTATTATTTTTTGATTTTTTAAATTAATAAACATGTTTTTTTGTATTGTGTCTAATATATTTTTTTTTACCTTCATTCATTGTTTTTTATCTTTTATTTTTTTCGCTTGATTTTATTTTATTTTTCCTTTTGATTTGATTTCAAATATCGTATATTTAAAATAAGTTAATTTCGAGTGGATCTTAAAATAAGTGAAGAAAATCAAATAAAACATAAAAAAAATTACAATGTTAAAATTAAAGGATACTTTTTATTTTCATTTTTATTAAAAAAAATACACATAATTTTCAAATTATGTGCACGCGTTTGATAGCTGGAAATATTATTCAATTTTTTGTTTTTAATTTATTTTTCTAAAAAATATGTTAAAGGTCAAAAGGTTGAAATTTGTAGATTTGTGTCTTAGATCTTCATATATTGAAAGTTTTTTTATTATAATGTTGGTTAATAATTGCTTGAAGCTGAAAATACTGAGTTAATTGAGTTTATATATATTTGCAATTTTTGGATTTGAGGAATGTCGAAACTCCATAAAAATCGACGAGCATTCATATGAATTTTGTTAATTTATATTCTTAAATTAGGAGAAAGCAAGTTCATTGATGGTTTGAAGAATTTCATATGGTTGAAAATTAAAGCTAAAAGTGAAAGTTTGAAGCACAACTTGAAACCACCATTATAGTTAGTTTATAAGCTTGAGTACTAATTTTGACTTACCACAGATGAACTCTGTTTTGAATGGGTAATAAATCAAAATAATTAAAATGTTGAGATAAGCTTATATCTAAAATTTGAGGTAATTTGAAGAAGATATAGGGTGATTTTGCATCAATTTTTTGTAGCAATCATACAAAGAAGATGAAAGACATGAATTGCATTTTTTTAGCTTTACAAGAAAATTACTATTCGCTAAATTAGTTGAGGATTATTATTTGAAGCCGAAATAAAATTTATCCATTGAATTTATTGTCTGAAACTTAAAGAAAAATCTTTAAGCTGCCATAGATCGAAACTAGCTTCAAATCGGAGAAAATTCAAATCGCAAAAATTGTAAGCACATACAAAAAATTTCGT
This sequence comes from Solanum peruvianum, assembly GCA_027705065.1. Classification (NCBI taxonomy): domain Eukaryota; kingdom Viridiplantae; phylum Streptophyta; class Magnoliopsida; order Solanales; family Solanaceae; genus Solanum; species Solanum peruvianum. Next base: position 53,016,903 of record JAKWJD010001759.1, read on the forward strand.
AAGTGTTTTGGGTATTGAATATAAGAGAAGTAAATAAGTTGAGTGTCACTATATAAAACTTAAATTAGTTTGTTGCTAAAGATTTTGGCTCCGTAGTTTCTCATTGTGGAGAAAAGGGATGAAATTATTATCTAAGATTTGTGGTATATTGATAAATATAATAATGTTCTTATATAATAATGACAGTGGTTTCAAAATGGTGAGAGATGGTTAATTTGGCGATTGTCATTGATGCTCTACTAAGTTGCTATGGAGAAGAAATCAAATTAAAAGTAGAAACAAATAAGAAAAAAAAGTTTAAAAACATTAAAATCCACATATTTATTAAAAAGTATTAAAAGTAAAGTTTTAATATTTACTTTTTTTTTTTTATCTTCACTCTCTCAAGGAGAGTGCAATCCACTCACTTTGTCATGTAGGCAATTAGGGTGGTAATAATTTTCTTTTTAAACAGTTTAGGGGGTTGATAGGACTCCCATGAACAATAAATATGTAGTTAAGAATCCGGTCATAGCTTAAGGAGACATTTGATCATTTTCTCTTTTATTTTTAGGAATTAATGTAATTAGAAACTTATTAGGGAAATATTGTAATTTTATATTAAAACTATGAAATTTGTGTAATCTACACTTAAATAAATGTAAGTTTTAGTATCAATAAATATGTGTACTAATTAATTATAAAGTTATCAATTGAAAAATGACATGTGTCCAGTTAATTCACTCATCATTTGTCTTTAAGAGAGCGTGCCCATTTTTCATGCCAATATTTTTTTCACTTTGAATTAGTTTAAGGGAGTAATAAGACTCTAACTAAGTTAAATGTGTCTCTGAAGTTTCGATCATAGTCTAAGGGATACTTGTGATTTATTCCAAAAAATTAGGATTGAATAGATATTTCATGTAAATTGTTATACAATCAAGCTCATAATAATATAATTATAAAGACAAGAAGACAAGAGAAGTAAGATGGAAGAGAGAAGACTTTTCTTCTATTCAAGTGTATATTTCAAATGGTGAGTCATATCTCTATTTTATAGTGTTAAAATATCACTCCCAAAGGTCACCCTTTAATATGTACATAGTTATCTACAAAGGTTCATGTCACCTTAGAAATGTAGATATATGATAAGGATAAGTTCATGAAGAAATCAAATGGACAATCCACTATTCAATGGATTTATAACTCTCCCCTTGGATGTACATAGATAATGTGCCTCGTTAAAATCTTAATAGGAAAAATCAGTGGGAAAAAAATTCTAGTGAAGGAAAAAGAGTACACATATCTTTTGATAAACATTATTTGCTTTTTAATAAAAACCTTGCCAGGAAAATCTAGTGGGATAAAACCTTGATCAAGGAAAAGAGAGTGCACCACGTAATATACTCCCCTTGATTAATATATCACTTAATTTCTTGCGATGTTGTCATCCAATCTTATACACCAGCTTCTCAAATGTTGATATTCACAGTGTGTTTGTGATCAAATCGCATTCACGAAAATGTTGCATGGTTGAATCCATCCTTATATATCATTGTGTGATTTCATGAATATGACGAGGTTTTGAGCTTAGCCAAATACATTTTTGAATATCATTCTATTTGTTATGACCTCGTTAATAACGGATCAGATAAATATTCTATATCTGCATAATCAATTAATTTTTTGTTGGATTCCTCGAAATAGAATAAAGTCATAACTATGGTCATTCGAGGATTTTTAAGTAAGTGCTTAACATCATTCAATGTCCTTTTATTGTGGAGGGACTGAATCTTGCCAGTAAATTTACTGCAAAACAAATATTTGATTGAGTATTGTTAGCAAGATATAATAATGTCTGATTGCAGTAAGATATGAAGTTTCATTACCAAGAAACTCTTCATACTTTTTTTGAGATTAAACTAAATCATCGTTTATGTCAAGCGATCTCATAAACATTGGGGTACTGAGTGAGTGTGATTTATCCATATAAAAATTGCATCAAAACTTTTCTGTGTATGTTGATTGATGGACAAATATTTCATTCGTCAATTCTCAATTTTAGGTCAAGACAAAATTGTCTTTTCGATATCTTTTCATTTTAGATCCCCTTCTCAAACACCCAATAGCATTTAAAAGCTCCTTAAGAGTGTTAGTAATGTTTAAGTCATCAACATACACAGTTTATAACAAATTCAGATCCTGACCTTTTCATAAAAAAATTCAAGGACAATTAGGGTCATTCATTTTGTACCCTTTTCTTCCTTGATTGTTTCAATCCATATAAGGATTCTTGAAACTTTATTGAAAAAGATTCTTCTAGCCATCTAAAAAAGAAAAGGTTTCTTTAAAATTTTAAATGCTTTAGACACCTCGATTGCTTCAAGGATTTTCATACAACCTTCATTGCCTAGTTAGACATGAAAATTATTCATTATATGCATTCAAGTTTTCATATGTTGCCAGATCAAAACAAATCTTATTGCGTACACCATAGGAGAAACATCTCCAATAATATCCTAATTTTTTCGACAAACTTATTACATAAGGCACAAGACGTACTTGATATCTTATGGTTATACCATCGTATAGTAATTTATTTAATTTATTTGTACCCCACTGACACTATACCTTAATTTATGGATAATCAATCCAAAACATCACTTTTCGATGTGAAATAAAATATACTTGAATTATGCATTTTACTTGGCCAATCATTTATCTGTCACACTCTAAGACATATTTGAATTCAAGATTCATGTCACAATTAATATCATTGAGCGCTACCTCGTATCAAAGATACCGTTGACGATTATTTGATATCGATTCCAACATGACATAACTTATCGAGATCTCTTCATTTTTCATTATTTTCAGGTACTTGAACATTTTCCAAGGTTTTATGAAGTGTTATATCGTGGTGCTCTCTTATAGCACTTGCCTCATTATCATGATCATATTGATCATTTGATCCTTTCCTTCTTCAAGGAATTTTATATTTGAAACTGATCGATCTACTACGCTTCAAGCATATCATAGACTCTGTCCTTCAAGGACTTCTCGTTGGAGCATTTGCAGCTGAATTATAACATAGGATCGGTAAATTCATCTGGCAATAGATGCAATATTATGCAAAAGAATTATCCCATGAACTCTATGTTCACATTTTCTTTTAACGAGGATCTAGATAATTTATAATTAACTTCGTAAATAATATTCAACTGTCAATCATCCCTCCTCCTACTGTTAGAAAATTTAACATTCATCCCAACCTTATTTGAAAATTCATCTCTGTGTGTGGTGGAGAAATTAAAATCATAAGCGCACATTCAAACTTTAGATGGAATTATTTGGTTCAGGACCATGAACCATTATGATGGGGAATCCTTTTTGTATGCATACATGTGTTGCTACATGTTAAATAAATTTATGTCATACCAAAACTTATTTGGGAGTTTTGCTCTCATACCATGTTTTAGCTATAATTGGAGCATACAATTTCTTCTAAACCAACCAGCATTATTAGTATAATTTCATAGTGGAATTGTGCTCTTAATTTAACAATCGAGCAAACAACCTTACAAACATCAATTTGTAAGTTGACAACAAAGCATATGTGACCATCCCATAGATGTATCTATCATATAATTGCAAACAGTCCATATGACAAGTGAATATGTCCATATTCACCTTTTTATAAGTTTCACAAATTTCAGACGATTACAATCCCAACCTTAGCTGGTACAATAATAATTTTATCAAGAGAATTCTTGAAGAAACTTCTATTTCTTCATCATATAATTCACATGATTTCTGAATTACATTTGCATCACATTTAAACCAGAATGGTCAACCGGTCATTCCAAGTGATCTTTATTTCAGTACACTTATAATTTCTTTTGCATGTGATTCCATCAACATGTCCACGTTTATATGCAACAAATAAGAGAAAAAATGGGTAATCGCTTACACAAATATTTATAACCTGCTTCGATTATTAATCTGAAGATAATAAATCTTTTCATAATTTATAGTCTCAATATTTCTTTTCAATTCATCCAAAATTTAAAAGTTTATTTTGAGACTTACTACAACCCCAATGTTATTCCCCTACTAATAACACAACTCGTTAGAGCTTTCAATTAATTTTGTGTACTATCACATATCCCATGACATCATCCATATGATGAACATCTCCTTCAAGGAGAAATTATATTATTATTGTCATGGTCAAAATTATTACGAGCAAGACATGTCTCTTGCTTTACTTTTGTTGTACCATAGGTACACAATCAATGAAAAATTTGTAATGTCACACAATAATATTATTTTGTCCATGACCACAATCTTTATATGCAAGATTTCTTTTGCCTTTTCGATAAGTCACAATTAACATACCATAATATTTATGACGTATAAACGTGCACAACCATTAACCATTCCTGTCAAATAAAATTTATTTATTTCTCCTAAACCTCCCGTAGAAATGAGTTGTTACATATTTTCAATCACACATGAATATGTTCTTATTCATATTTTTCCTTCATATTTTGACATATTCACTTTAAAGAATGGACAAACATTCATGATGCTTATTTCCAGTCCCAATCTCTTCATGAGTTTGACCATAAACATTTATGTATGTCATATCTTTATATTTGACATATTTATATGACCCACCTCAACATCACTTTGAAAGATAAAGTGCACCATCACTTTATATTCTTTTATTTTGATGGAGAATTTATAAAATTTACTAGATTAGATCTGCAAAAATTGAGTGTCCATTGACCTTTCATACTAAATCACAATAACTACTTTCAACCTTTGAAAGACCATTTTGAGATGATAATAATGACCTTCACATTTTTAAGGACTATTTGGAGAATCCAATGTGTTCTCTTTTTCATAATTGTCACAATGATGACTATTATAATTTTGTCCTTTCACCCCCTTATTCATACATGTAATCACTTGTCGTCTTTCAGACTTATTATTCATTATTATCATATTCGTACTATAGAATGGAGAAACTGGGCAGATTGCAAACTTATCATTGACTTCTACCACATTCACTTTTGGGATGGAGCAAATTCAATGAGATGAATTTCAGGATTTCTCATAAAAAAATGTATCATTTTGTTAGTCATCATTTTATCATCCTTATGGTGAATTGACTCAAACTCAATATCTTACCCATATAAGGCGTGTTACACCATAATTTCATGGGACTCGAACCCAATATTTTATCATTATGGTGCATCAAAACTCATATTTATAACGATCCAAAAAAATAAGAATAAATAGGTACTTAAGGTGATTCAATTATTAATTAAAAATCTGAAATTTTAAGGGCATAATGATCTTTTCGCGTATTAATTGATTTAAAACCACATTTGTATTAATTCAATTTAAATTATATTTGACTAATTCTTGAATTTAGTCTCCTAACCCTATTAGTTCTCTCTCTCTCTCTCACGCTTAATAACTCTCTCTCTCTCTCTCACGTTCTCCATATTTCTCACGTTATTCTGCCAAATACCAACAGTTCTTCACGCTTGAAGAACTCACAAGAATTTTTAAGTAAAAGAAAAAGTAATCAAAACGTCAAGACTAAAAGAGGTTCGTCGAGTGAGGGGTACGTTGAAGTAAATTGGAAGTGGTTTGGAGGAGTTTTCCGGGCAGCAACATCAACTTTTGAACATCGATTAAGGTATGGTTTTTCTTCTCTCTTGGCTCCTTTCCCAAGAGGCCCCTTACGGTTCAAACTATTCATCTCGAAACTAAAGTTGTTCCCCGTTGCATGCCCCTGTCACTAGCTCCCTATGATCTTAGGTTGAGTATTCTTGTTGGTAGAATTTAGACATACTTGTTTGTGGTGACGATCTCGTTTCCAGTATGTGTTCATGATGATGTGATTATATTTTATGTCTTTCGGAAAATTTGAATGTATATACGTATGTATTTGTGCAAGATTTTGACCAAATCATACTTTTAACTTGTCTTAAGAATCCCAACGAACGACTAATAAAGAGGTGCTTAAAAGTCTCGTAAATCGTTTCATATGTGTAAATTAGTAAACTTTTGATCGTTAATACATACTAATACAATATGAATCTTATGTAATATCACACTCACTGTTAAAGCATGTTATTACACACACTAATGTTAGCTTGGTGTTAACATTTTACCATGCCATCAAAACTTGAATAATAGACGTTATGAACCAACACAGTTGCAATATCTGACATTATACCACACTATTGTACTGTAAATTAACTATATTTTTGATATCTAACATTATTATTTATCATATTGTCAGTGACTTGAACATCTATAAGATTATAATTACTTAATATTTACTTACTAGCAGTATAATTGACGTGTTTGTACAAAATTAAACACAAGATAATTTGGTGATTTCATATACTTATTTATTGTAAATTAGCTAATGCTATATCTAATGATTTTTAATATACTAATACTATATGTGACACAAAATACAACTAGGACAAGCAATGATTTTTTTGGTCACTACGATATTTACATTATAAATTTTATACTCTAAATAAGGTGTTCCTTTGCTGTACCATATTGTGTGTTAACAAAAAAAAAAAAAAAAAAGAGGCACGTCTAGTCGATATAAGCTAAATTAACAATGGGTTAACAGTACACAATACAACATATTCGTTATCTAAATTGTAAGATTTAAATTAGAGTTCTAATGTTATGAATATTAGAAATAAAAGCAATAAAAAATATATATAAATATAAATGATATCCAAGTGATTCAAGAATTGGGTTTCCGTACCCAAACTTCCGTATTGATACATAAGTCATACGTGAGTAAAATATCCAAGAGTAATGCCATCTATTTAGATCAAAAATCAAGATCTTGGCATATATGCAAGATACATAAGTCTTGCAATACATAATCTTATGAAATTAAGAATCACTTAGCGAACTATGAATGAAGCCCCATGACTTGTATATATAGACACATAAGTCTAACATACGTTCAAAAATTAAGTGAACCTAAGATGTACATAAGGAAATGATGAACCTTATGAGGGTTAAGTACGAGTTTAAGATATATTAAATGGCCAAGTGCATTGACATAAGATGAGATGAATTATGAAATGAAGGAATGAACATTCACGTAATAAGAGGTAAGTAACTATGAAAAATAAAGGTGCTAATAATGAAGAATGTGGTGACAACATGATGTGAGGCTAATGTATATGATGGGAGCAATCTCAAATGAGCCTAAGTAAATGTTATCAATACGTACTCACTAATAAGAGTGTAAGATACTGAAGAGACCAGTCTCTATGAACACTCTAATGAAAATATTGAGTTTAAAACACTTAATACTAATGATCAGATGAGAAATCATCTATTGAGCTATGATGTCCCCATACTAGAAGCCAACTTCCATGATGTATGAGTTGAACGTAATGGAACTTTATACCGAGCACCGATAGGCTAGCTATGAGCGGTGATGCCTTCTTTCGGGAAGGGCGGAGGTTCACGTAACTCTCATGAGATGAGACTGTCCGGCTTGCCGGGTATGGGTATCCATACATCTCCTAGTCTTTGAACCTATATTGCCATTATAGGGATCTGGAGAGGTTAAATTCCCATAAACGCTAGCATGTTATTGAATCGCTTTGGCCGGTGATTCCACCTCTTTTCGGTGTGGGGGAGACACTGGATTTCATGATGCTCACATGATCTATGTCGGTTAAAGTTAAAGTTCCCAATGAATGAATGAGGCCAGCCTCAAATGAATCATATAAAGAAATGAATGATACCGAAGGTGTTAGGATAGGATAATCAAGAGGTGAGCTAGATTCAGGTAATGACATTAGGTTATTCCTGATCATTGCACAGCAAACCCAATGAAAGTCTTAAGCTACATCATAGGTATAGTTGGTGTTCGCACTGGCCTATGAATGAATTGAAATGAAATACGTATGAAGGAATGAAACAGACTATGTGTTTGCTAAAGAAGGCTCCCTAGTTGAGGTCCCATATGTTGAGCCTCATTTTGGAAAGTCTTAAGGTTAAGTCTATGATAATAAGGTCTCATGGTATATGAATGAATAATATGAAAGAAACTATGTGTTATATGTTATGTGCTATATGAAGATGTTATGTGTTGTGTGCCATACGATGATTATAATGATGCATGTCACCCTCATGGCATAACTTTCCCAATCTCAATTTAGCAAGTCCACTGACTTGACTTCCAAACATTATGTTGTTAGGAGAGAGCTATTCTTCCTCATGCATGTCCCTGGTGTGTTCTTGCATATACCCATACTTAGTACAAGTGTGTACTAATTCCATACAAACATCTACTTTTAGGTGCAGGCACAGGTGGATGGTAGAGCTAGAGGTTCGTTGTTGCAGCTATTTGGACGTCAGCATTCATCCGGAGTTTGGTAGGTCATCCTGCTTTCGAGGATGCTACTGTTTTACATTCTAGCGTAGTTTTAGAGTTGAGCTAGTGGAGCATGTTCCGCTGGCGCTTCTTTCCTATTTTGGTTTAGACGTTGTATTGGTGCTATTTTGACCCATATACAATTAATACTTAATGAATTATTTCTTTCAGTTGCTTATCTCTTAATTGCTAGATGGTTGATGATGAACGATTACGAAATATAAAGAATGTTTGGCAAGTATGATTAAAGAATCAAAAATTTCAAATTTTCCGCTAAAATTAATCTATGTAAAGTAAGAATGACGTAAGTAGGCTTGTTTGCGACCTCTGAGAGGTCAACGACACTGGTCTCGTCTGAGGTCTAGATTCCAGTCGTGACAATATTGATGTGTTATTCTCTTGTTGGGATAGGACATGAATCTACCCTCTTACCCTCAAACATTTTTCATTATGGTGCATCCATACTTTAACCTGATGTCTAACCCTTTTGGTGCGATAAGACTTGAATTCGTCGTCTCACCCTCCAATCAATGTCACATAAGTCAATTCCAATAAAACTTTTCCACGAGTCTTCACAAAAACATCAAAAATTATAGAAGCAAGTTTAGTCAAAAGAAGGCTGAGAGTTTTCTCACCTCTAGTAATTATAAATATTAATAAGTTCCTCATAATTAACACTAAGAAAATCAATATTAAAGTTTACTTCTTTATCCTTCAATTCTTTTCTAAAATGAAGAATTGTTAGTATAATCATAAATCAATGTATAAAATTGTTACAGTAGCACAAATCAATATGTTCTACCTTTTCATATACAACATATATACTAAAATAAATTAATAAAAATAACATCATATGCACATTTAAGACTATATATTGGGTTAAACATACTTTAAAAAAATTCTTACTTGTAATAGATTTTTTCGAGTTATAGCATATCAATTAAAATTATATTTAAATAAAAATCAATTATAATCTAATTTAAATACTATTTTTAATTTTATTATTACAATTTCCTTATTAAAAAATCACCTCTGTAAATTTTTAGTTTATTAATTATATATTTTTATAGTTACCTTTTTAAAACTAAATATTCACTTTACATATTTTTAGGGATTTAAATTATCATGTTCCTTGTTTACTGTTATCCAATTACTCATACCCCAATCACAGCCCACCCCTATCACAAGTCAAACGGAGGTTACACGTTCTTCTCACGCCTCACACCATCCCACTTTAATCTTCCTCAAAAGTGAATGAAGTTATTGATAAACTTGCAAGAATGATACAACTATTTTTTACGAGCACAAAATTTTATGGTAAAAGGCTTGATCTGTATGCCATCAATCTCCTTAAATATCAAAACAAGTCTCAATTCGAACCACTTGATATCAAATGTATGATGGATGTTCCTCAACAAGAAGATAGTTCCAAGTATGTATTTTCTATACTAAACTGATCTCATAAAAAATGACAACATTATTTAGTTATTAAAATATTTCTTCTTTCACATTTTTACCAACGATTGTGGTATGTAAACATCTCTTTTTGCTGAATACATCAGTAGCGGCATTTTTTATATGTCTGTTGTTGATATCAATGCAACATACCATCGACAAATATATGCCACAATACTATGACATTATGGAAAATTAAAGTATGAAGATGGCGCAATAAGTGATAGTGTAGTTACTGTACGATTGCTAGCAAATATGGTGGACCTCGCACAACAAAAGAACATGTTTCGGACACAACCAATTATCCTACATCAAGAGCACCGAAAAAAACTAGAAATAGTTTATTGCACCTTCTACCTTTTTTTAGACTACATGTTTTTTTAAACTCTTGAATGTTGTATATGTAACATTCAAATCCATGTAATGTATTAATGTATCCAAATGCACTTGTATTTCTAACTGTACAATC
>JAKWJD010001759.1:53032251-53208018 GCA_027705065.1 Solanum peruvianum
AATGGGATAACCTACACTTTATAAGTGTTGTTATAGTTGGCAACAAGTATTTACATGAATGACCACACTTTTAAAGTGTGTTATTTTTATAATTGTAAATACAACACATTAAAAATGTGGCCTTAGTGTTTTCACCAAAATTTTATATTCCCTCCAACATTTTAACATTAAAATTTGATCTCCCTCCCATTTTTATTTGGCCAAAAAAATAAAACATTAAAGAAAAATTAAAAAGAATAAAACATTAAAGAAATAAAAAAAAGCAACATTTCCTAAAACTTCAGCTGAAGCTTCCATTTTCAGCTGAAGAACACCATTTGCATGAACTGAAGAAGATCGAAGAACAGAAGAAATCAATTTGTACTACGATTTTTGTCACATTTCTGTCAAACTTGAACTGAAGAACATTATTTTAAACTGAAAAATCGAAGAGCACTGCGATTTCTCTGAACATGAACTGAAGAAGACGATTTTCCTCTCAGCTTCGTTGTTCAAGATTGGAGAGTTGAAGAAGACGATTTTCTTCAAATATTTCTTGGTAAACTGTTGTTCCATCAGATTTCCTTTTGAAAATTGGAAGAAAATGCTTCACAAATCAACTTGCCTCATGTCTTAAAGCTTTAGGTTGTTGGAATAGAGTTTATCAGGTAAGAGATTTTACCTTCAAAAGTCTAAATTATAGCTTTAAGATTTTGATATTCTTGTGTGTTAGTCAAAAATTTAAGTTAGGGTTTTTATGTTCTTGTGTTGTTGATACAAATTTTGTTGATTTTGTGAGTTTAGTTTATAGTTGTATTACGTATAAATGGGAAAATTATCTTTGACTCACTAGTTTTTTCTCTTGAATGTTGAATGTAGAAACTAAAGCTAAGTCGCCTTTATATGAAGAACTGAGTTGTAGCTAAGTCGTCTTTCTTCGAACAACTAAATTGTTGAAGCTGGCGATATCTACAATATTTTGTCCCTAATATAGATTTCATCAAGTGTAAGTAGCTACTCTACATGAATTTCAAATGTTTTTAATGTCTGTATTAATGTCACTGTTTTTTTAGTCTTCCTAAGTTCATAGTTGTGCTCACCTTAAGCTTGGTTTGTTGCTTTGTTAACCACATTGATTATGTCTTGTAGCTATTTGCTTGTAAAATTCTTCTTTTTTGACTACATGCCTTGAAGTGTCTAGAAGTCATTTTGTTGTTTTTCTAGTTCATTTCAAGTGTAAATCAGACACTTTAGTTCAATATTTCTTAGTTGTTTCGGGATCACCTCGTAGTATGAATTTGCTAAACTTGCTTTGTATTTTGAGTTGCACTATATAGAAAACGAATCATATGCCTTAGAGATAGACGATATAGGATATATTTTTCAAGTCTAGAAGGGGTAGAGAGGGAGCAGTAACTTGTGAGAGTGTTTTGCAAGAGCTGGACATTACAGTTATGACAAATAGGAAATTTCTTCCTATAAAGGGATCTATTAGAAAAAAATAGTAATAGACTTTAACTTTTGTGGCTGGACGGTACGTAATTTCTTATTTTTTACAATAACAAGTAACTGTGTATGATAAGTTTGATTGGTGCACATTTTATTACCTTCTATAACTGGTAAAACTATAGTGATAGCATAACATCCTTTAATTGTTAATGTATATAACTTAAATCCTTAGTAAAACAACTGTTTCTACGTCTTTAATTGTTTTGTTTCTTTTTCTACTTTCAACTTGAGGATTATGCTTTCTTTCTTTCCGACTAACTGTTACTAGCAATAACAGAATAGAAGTAGAAGATTTGTTTTTGTAGTATGGACAACCTGTTGAGTTTTGGATATTGTTGAAAGTGAGGCTTGCTTCATCTAAGTTTTAGAAAAAATAGGAGAAGTCGGTGCAAATAAAATGGAGAGAAAGTTTTGTATGATGCTAAAGTCTGTCCTATTTGATAAGCTAGATGTAACGGATGAGAAATAGCTTGTAACTTTTTAATTTCATTACATGTCAAGTTGTTGCATATAGAATAAAAGTAAATAGAACTATAAAGATAATCTATGATCAAGTGCTATAAGACTGTCTATGAATGATGCTAAAGTCTGTTTCTACGTCAGTCCTCTTGATGAAGTTAACAACTTCATTATCAACCTTTTCCTCACTGACTTTAGTTTCTCCTTCCTATCGACTTCAATGGTTCTGTCATGCTCCACAAGGTGTTTCTTTTGAGCTTCAGGGGGGAGACCTATGGTGGTATCCACCAACACTTTTTCTCTGTGACTTCAGTTGATCGGATGCCTTTCCCTTTAGTCTATATCAAACTGTAGATATTGACAGCAATCATGTTGGCATTGACATCAATGGCCTAAAGTCTGTAATAGCCAAGCCTGCTGGTTATTATACCAGTAATGAGAAATCCTTCAATAACTTTACTCTTGCTAGTGGTCAGCCAATGCAAGTTTGAGTGGAATATGATTATGTGGATAAGCATATGAATGTCACAATGGCTCTAATGCACGTTGCAAAACCAGACCGGCCTCTCCTGTCCTTAGTCTACGATCTTTCATCTGTCACCGACGAAAACGTGTCAATTGGCTTCTCAGCATCAGGACTAGTCTATCTCCATGAAGAGTGGGAACAAGTACTGATGAAGAAGATGAAAGAATATTAGAGAAAATGGGTTTGGGTTTTAATTTGGTTATGATTCATTTGGTTTTGTGGGTCGGGTTTGGATTGAAAAGATAAAAACAGGTCATTTTCAATTGAAATCGGGTTAATTTAAATTAATTTGGGGCTTTCCGTTAAAGAGGGGTATATATGGTGAGACTAGTAACGGTAGGGGTAAAATAACTCCACTTTAACGGTAAAGACATAATTAACTAATAAAAAAAGTTGAATGATATTTTTGATCCTTTTCCCTAAAATAAATAACATATTTAAGTGTGAGTATTATTTGTTCTAACAGGACTTTTTAATATCTTAACATTAGATTTTTAACATATTTAATAAATAACAATTAATTTAAAAATAGAAAATAGATTAAAAATAATTTCTAATCAACTAATAAGAAATATCTTTTCTTTAATTATTATGTTCTATAACTAGTAGAATATCAGTACCTCAATTTTCTCCCAATTAATTGGTCATTAATTTGATTGTTATACATCTCCTAATTAATAGTATCAGTCTCCTATTTTAGTTCTTTCTTTCTCCTTATTTTTAGTTGTCAATTTTTTAAAAATTTATGAGTTTAAGTTTTGTGCAACTTTTGATGTATGGAATTTCTGCACCATCATATTTTTAAGGGAAAAGGGTCTGATATACCCCTCAACTTTGTCATTTAGAGCTGATATACCCCTTGTTATGAAAGTGGCTCATATATACCCCTACTAGTTAACAAATGGCTCAAATATACCCTTTTCCTCTAACGGGAATGAAAAAAATAATAATTTTAATCTAAAATTTTTATTATTTTTTTCTAAAAAATATAATCCCATATGAGTAAATTTAATCCTCGTCAAACATATTTTTTTTTACTTTCTTTTGTTTCAATGACTAATTTATAATTATTATTTTGATATTCAAATTTATTTATGTTTCACTAACATTTTTGTAAAACTTATCATAGATGACCAAATTTTTTCTTCGAATACGAAATTAAATTACAATACACACAAAAAATAGTTTAATTTTTTTTTTCTTTAAACTAAGGAATGAAAGAAAAAAATAAAATAAAAATAAGAAACTCAAATAATTATAATAAAAGAAGTCAAAAAATAATTTATGCATGAAAAAGTTAAAATATACCTTGAACTTTGATAGAAGAATCATTTATACCTCTAAATATTTTTTTTAATAAATTAGAAGTAATACATATAAATTTAAAACTAATTTTTTAACTTCCGTTAAATGAAGGGTATATGTGAGCCATTTTGTAACGGCAGGGATATATGTGAGCCGTTTGTATAACAGTAAGGGCATATATGAGCCACTTTTATAACGAAGGGTATATCAGCTCCAAATGACAAAGTTGAGGGGTATATCAGACTCTTTTCCCTATTTTTAATGAAATTTAATTATAGTAACTTATTTTAATAAAATAACAGTGATTATAAAAAATAAAAAAATAATATCAACTATTGAGTCCTACTTGGATTCTAATCATATTTATTTCCATAACTAAATAATTTTCTTTCCAAACATAAATGGAATATTGAGGTTTAATAAATTATTATTTCTATTAGAAACATATTTAAGATAAGTTAAGGGAGAAACGTATTTAAGATGCAAATCACTTAATTGTCGTAATTGATTAGTAAATTCATTTTCTCTTTTCTAATAATTATGCTGACACTTCACAAATTCAAATAAATATTTTAGAGCAAATCTGTCAAGACTTGTAATTGAAATTTTATTAATAATATTATAAAATAGTAGATCTAAAGGCTGTAATATACCCTCTTAATTTAATATGTCAGGTGATTTTTCCAAACAGAAATTACTAACTAGAGACACCGGCGACTGTGTTTCTGTCTTTCTGAGTATGTCAATGTATATCATTGTATTTCATGTGTATATATATTTGTGTCTTAACAAACTCTGTTGGGACTTATCTTGGGTCTCGCTCCTGGGAGGCTCTAGCAAAACCCCAAGATGCAAGTTTGGATATAGTTTTGTAAGATTCACGTCTTATCATTCGGTTATACGCCCTAAGCATGTTTATCGTTCGAAGCTCGCTTAACACAACTTACATAAATTATGAGTTAAATTATTTAGTACATTGTTGATCTTCATTATTCTTGAATAAATGAATGA
Organism: Solanum peruvianum; assembly: GCA_027705065.1. NCBI lineage: Eukaryota > Viridiplantae > Streptophyta > Magnoliopsida > Solanales > Solanaceae > Solanum > Solanum peruvianum. The sequence goes on from JAKWJD010001759.1 coordinate 53,037,041, forward strand.
TACTTAATATAATGTTTGGAAGTAAGAAGATTGAGAGTAACTTAACTAACAAGTTGTAGTATCAAATCTTTACTATTTGAGAACACTTTCATGCGGATCATATAGAAAGTAACATTTTTTTAAAAAGGGAAAGGGTCAAATTTGCCCTAAACTATTCGAAAAGGTCTATATATACCACAATTTAAAGTTGGGAAAAAGGACAAAAATATCCCTCAACTTTGGTTTATTTATTTAAATTACCCTCGCCATTAAAATGAAGTTAATTTTATCACTCCCATTACTAATTTCATCAAATTTACCCCCATTAAACGGATTGACCCAAATTGACCCAATTTTTTAAAAAAAAAAAACTCGGGAAAAGGGTCTGATATACCCCTCAACTTTGTCATTTGGAGCTGATACACCCCTCGTTATAAAAGTGGCTCATATATACCCTTACCGTTATACAAACGACTCACATATACCCCTGCCGTTACAAAATGGCTCACATATACCCTTCATTTAACGGAATTTTAAATAATTAGTTTCAAATTTATATTTATTACTTATAATTTTTTTAAAAAAATTATTTAGTGGTATATATGATCCTTCTATAAAAGTTCAAGGTATACTTTAATTTTTTTCATACATAAATTATTTTTTGACTTCTTTTATTATAATTATTTGAGTTTCTTATTCTTATTTTATTTTTTTCTTTCATTCCTTAGTTTAAAGAAAAAAATTAAACTATTTTTTTGTGTGTATTGTAATTTAATTTCGTATTCGAAATTTTTTTTGTCATTTACAATAAGTTTTACAAGAATATTAGTGAAACATAAATAAATTTGATTATCAAAATAATAATTATAAATTAGTCATTGAAACAAAAAAAATATGTTTGACGAGGATTAAATTTAGTCATATGGGTTTATATTTTTTAGAAAAAAATAATAAAAATTTAGATTGAAAATTATTATTTTTTCATTTCCGTTAGAGGAAAAGGGTATATGTGAGCCATTTGTTTACCAATAGGGGTATATATGTGCCACTTTCATAACAAGGGGTATATTAGCTCTAAATGACAAAGTTGAGGGGTATATCAGACCCTTTTCCCTTTAAACTTTATTTCTTATTTTAACCCAATAAACTCAACCATTTAAAATAATCCGATTCCATTCTCCCAAATAACCTTAACCCATTTAACCAATAAACTCGACCCATTTCTTATTTTCATATTTTCCTATTTTTTATTAATCAATTACTCATTTTTGGAATTTATCAAAAAAAATAAAAACTAAAAAAAATTATTGAAATTGTTGAATTTAAGGTTACTATACTTATTTGTTAATTATTGGCGTAAATTTTATATCTGTTTCATATTTTTCCTATTTTTATTAATAAATTAATCATTTTCGGGATTTGCCAAAAAAATAAAAATTAAAAATTAAAAAAATATTGGAATTGTTGAATTTAAGGTTACTATATTTATTTTTTATTTTTTGGTGTTAATTATATTTATTTTTCATCTTTTTATCAATAAATTACTCATTTTCGGGATTTATCGAAAAAATAAAATTTTTTAAATGTGTTAAAATTATTGAATTTAAGGTTACTATATTTTTTGTGAATTTTTAGCACTAATTTTATATTTTTCATATTTTTTATTAATCAATTACTCATTTTTGAAATTTACAGAAAAAAATAAAAATTAAACAAAGTTATTGAAAATGAGTCGGATAGTTTATTTGAAAGGGGGTTGATTTATGGGTCGGATTAGATGTTTATGTATCCGAATTTTTTAGGAGCATAATTGACATCTTTCCATTTTCATATAAATGACATGACAATTCCATGTGGTTTTAAAGAAATAAAAAAATGAGTTGGACATGTCCAGCATACCAACTAACGCCATAAAGGCATATATGGGTTAACCCACCCCATTCGGGCTAACCCATACAAACTTTGACATTTTACAGGTCAGGTCAGGCTAGCCCATTTTTTATATGAGTCAGAAGACGGTCGGCCCAACCCACAAGTACGTGGGCTACATGTTTGCCGGGCCAGCCTATTTTTTAAAAAAATTATATTCTTTATTATTATTAAATTCAATTATAAATTATAATTCAAAAATATTATCATAAATATCGACAAAATAATATTATATGATGTTAATGTTATTACTTATTAATAAAATCTGCGTATGAAATTATTTTTATAATATTTATTAGTTTTTTTTCAAATAAAAGTATAAATATCTAAATAGAAATATTAACCTGATTGTTTTGAGTTTTACTATCTTTAATTTTAAATTTAATATTATATTATATTTTTAAATTAATTTTTATTGGCCCTACGACCAGCCCCACCGATATTTCTCAAGCCCCACAAATCAACATGCTTATTCAGGCCGAGTTTAAAAGCCCCTTTCTTAAATGGGCTCCAAAAATCTTATCTCACCCATATTAAATCCTGGTTAGGCCAGACTAGTCAACAAACCTAGCTCATATTGACGGTTCTAATAATAATATGTTTTTTTTTTAGAAATAATGATTCTTTTATTATTAGAAAGTTAAGATATTAGAGTTATTTGCATCTCATAACAATATTATATTATTATAGTATTTATATTTGTATAATCATGTTAGAAATTTTATTTTCTATAAATTTCCTTAATCATGGTTGTAATTATTTCAAACTATTAATGTGTGTGTTTGATTAATTATTTTGTGTTATTATGTTGTTATACTCTATTCTAAATTAAAACTTTAAAAATTCATGAGGCTTATGCCTTATCAATGCTAATTAAAACACCGGCTTTTTAAAACACGGATAAATGTACGTATATACACATATACATGAAATGCAATGATTATATATATATATATATATATATATATATATATATATATATATATATATATAAGACATTAATTGCCTCCTAAATTTGTACCCAAAAGTCACTTACACGCTTTAACTAATGGAGCCACTTATTGCATACCTAAAGTACATAAAAATATATTTAATTCCCCCTTTTGTCACCCAAACCAGGACATAAATAATTAAATTTGTATAAAATTAAATAAATAAACACATAAATAAATGATTTAAAATGACAAAAAGTAAAATAGACTTTGTTGCATAAGATAAAAGAGGGATCAATATTATTTTTGAAAGTTAGAGAATTTTTTTTTTAACCAAACAAAAAGTGGGGGCATAAATAATATATATTTTTATATATAATAACGAAAAGACTATTTCTCTTGCACTTGAATGGCTAAAGCATTTGAATTTTATAACACACACACATAGACTAATAAATTATGGGTTTGCTAATTTCCCATAAATCCTGCTCGAAGCAAAGACTTTTTGACAGCTTTTATTTTTATCTTTTTTTACCAAACTTTATAGTCAAACTACAAATAATTAAGCTCAGTAGGTTGGGACAAAAAAATCAGTTGAAAATTATAAATCATTTAAAATATGTGTTTACTTGGGGAACAAGTTATCAAATTAATTATTCTGAGATATGAGTAATTGATAATAACCCTGACTTTTACCAAAATTACAAATAAATTTATCATTTTATTTTTGTTACTGGAATTACTATAAAGTATTATTGATATTTCGTTGAAGCTCGAAGCTTCAAAATTTGATAAATGAATTTATGCAAATAAGCTTTGTTTCTCATGAAAATTGTGTAAAATATGTTGAGGAGCCTAACTATGAAACTCTGAGTAATTAGTATAGTTTTTGAGGTGTTTTTGAATTATTATAATGTTTGGCTTCAATGAAAAGTCACAAAGTCTGTTTTACATAATTATATGTATAATATAGTATATTATTATATATGAGTGTATAAATATCTTTTATAATTTTGTATAATACTGTATATTGAGTTTATAATATTGTATTTAAAACTTTAAACATTTTTGATATAAAAAAATAATATGAAAATTTTGTATATAGTTTTAAACTGTATTTATATTATTACATATTGAATTAAGTTCTAGGGTAAGAATTTGTAATATTAGTTTTGACTTTTGAGCTATATTTTTGGAATGTAATTATTTAAGGATTAATTTAATAAGAGAAAGAAACAATTCAAATAGATTTTGAAAATATTCATTATTCGAATAAAATATGCAATAAGCTCATTTTGAAATTAATCATACGATCCTTATACCACTTGCCCTTAAATATACGTGTGTAACTGTTATTTGTAGTTTTGATGATTTGACAAACTTAGGGACCTCATCAAGGTACCGGGTTTCTATTGAGTATTGCAGGTGTACTGTTCGAAGTATTGCAGATGAAACATACTCAGGGACCTAGTAGAGGTACCAGACTCTCATGATGACGAGCTAGTCAACTGCCAGCTGGAAATGGTGCAGAAAGTAGGTGCACACTTCCCGATGGTGTCAGAAAGTGTGACCTTTGCGGCTCTGAGTCTTCCTGGTCTTATGATTGAACACATTCACAAGACAGTTATCGAGAGGAAAGGAGTACATGGAATGGGGTATGGATACTTCCTCACTAAAGTATTCAAGCACTTTCAGATTCCTCTTGGTATTGGTAAGGTGGGGATAGTCAAACAGACAATCTCTGAGCACACCTTGTTGAATGTGAGTGCATTGAAGGCAGAGGCTTGCCAAAAAGCAAAATGACACAACTTCTTGCGGACCTGGATCAGCTCAGGCATGAGACTGAAGAACTCACTGCGCGGTTGAGCAGTAAAGAGGCTGAAGTTTTGTATACTCAAAGCAGAACTGCTTACTGCACAAAGTGAGGGACCTGGTTCTGCAGCAGTACAAGCCCTGGAGAAAGAGAACAATGAGTTGAAGGCGAAGATAACTGCCCTGCAAGAAAAGGCCATCAAGGATAATGATGCTGCCAATGCACGACTCACTCTTGTCATCCAGTCCCTGTCCAAAACTCCCCCCTCTTCCTAAACCTGTCAAACAATCCTTCCTTGTGTTTTTTTTGTGTGGCAAATTCTCGTGTTAATGGATTTTTAGTTTGCTTTTAATGTATTAATGTTATAATGGCTTGTTGGTTACTTTATTCCTTTGATGTTCTTCCCAGTTTCTTTTGTGCATGCTTGTTCTCTACTGTTTGATGCTGATTAGCTCTGATCCTGTACAGTATTTATATTGACTCAATGGTTTACTGCATATCCTTTTTATGATGCCAAAAGGGGGAAGTAAACTGTAAGTAGCTAAATAAGTAAGGGGGAATATTACTTAACTAAAGAGGGATATATATAAGGGAATACACAGTCAGGGGGAACAATTTTGTTTGTGTAGATTTCAGATCATATCATTGTTTGTCATCATCAAAAAGGGGGAAAATGTTATTTGTAGTTTTGATGATTTGACAAACTTGGGACCTCATCAAGGTACCGGGTTTTCTATTTGAGTATTGCAGGTGTACTGTTCGAAGTATTGCAGATGAAACATACTCAGGGACCTAGTAGAGGTACCAGGCTCTCATGATGACGAGCTAGTCAACTGCCAGCTGGAAATGGTGCAGAAAGTAGGTGCACACTTCCCGATGGTGTCAGAAAGTGTGACCTTTCCAGCCATGGCAAAGAAGTTTAGGAAAGTGACTTGCCCATATAAAAGGCACTTTCCTAAACACTTTTTTTGTTTTTGCAACTTGATAAACACTTTTCAAGAACTCTTGCAAAGGCTAATAGAAAGCAAAGGTAGAATCATTCCAAAACAACAGCAACATTTGGAGCATTTCGTCTAGTTGTTTAGGAATTTATTCTCGTGTTCTTATATTGTAAACCACTCCTAAATCTATAAAGGACTTGGTGTGTTTTGTTGAAGTCTAGGTTGTCCAAGGGGGATAGCTTAGTGGGTAGATAGTTTTCTACTTAGGCTTGTTGAGCAATAGAGGACTATTGTTCAACGGTAAGATTGATAACTCATTCTTACGTTTGTGTAATCGTGTTTTACTTCTGCTTTTGAAGATTAGTGAAAACGATTGAAAATCCTGTGGAACAGGTCGTGGTTTTACTCCCTTAAGCAAGGAGGTTTCCACGTAAAATCATTGTGTTGATTTTACTGCATTTAATTTTCTGCATATTTTCTGAAGTATAGTTAGGGACCTGGTCCATTACTTATTAAGTGAAGGCATACATTCTATCAAGTGGTATCAGAGCAGGCACTACCTATTTGGTTAACACGAAGGAAGTGATTTTGTTCTAAGAATGGCTACTCCACTTAACCTCGAAGAAGGTCAGTCGTCACACAGACCTCCTCGTTTCAATGGACATTTCTACAGTTGGTGGAAAGTTAGGATGCATGATTATCTTATGGCTGAAGATAGCGAGCTATGGGACATTATACTAGATGGACCTTTGTTTTCCCATGATGGAAAAAAGGATGGAGAAAAGACCATTACTGTTCCAAAGCCCAGGCAGAAATATGATGATGCTGACAGGAAAAAGATTGAAAAGGGTTTCAGAGCTAAAACTCTTCTGGTCTGTGGGATAGGACTTGATGAGTACAACAGAGTGTCAGCCTGTGAGTCTGCTAAAGAGATTTGGGATAGCTTGTTGACTGCACATGAAGGAACTGAACAAGTCAAAGACTAAGAATTGACATGCTCACTTCACGATATGAGAACTTCAAAATGAAAGAAGGAGAAACATACATGAGATGTTCACTAAGTTTTCTTCCATTACAAATGAGCTGAAAAGTTTGGGTGAACCCATAAGCATGACCAAACAAGTCAGGAAAGTGCTTCGAATTCTTCCAAAGTCTTGGGAGAGCAAAGTTGATGCCATTACAGAAGCCAAGGACTTGAAAGTGCTGACCATGGATGCGTTGATTGGCAATCTTAAAACACATGAGATGAATCGAAGATATGATTTGTCAAAAAGAAGCCAAGAAGGACAAGTCTCTGATGTTGAAGTATAAATCAGAAGAAGATTCAAGTGATGATGATGATATGACATATCTCATCAGTAGATTTCAAAAAATTGTGAGAAAAAACAAAATGTAAAAAAGGGAACTAATGGGACTCGAAATACTGCTCAAGGTGATACTTGCTACAAGTGTGGAAAATCTGGACATTTCATCAGAGAGTGTCCTTTGCTCAAGACTGAAAACAAGGACCATCAAAAGCATAGGGTGACAAAGAAAACAGAAGGGACCTGGTACTTGGAAACAGAGATCGTAAAGCTGCTGCTGATATGGTTGTAAAAAGGGCTCTTGCTGCATGGGGGGATTCTTCAAGTGATTCAGAAGATCTGATGAGCCAAAAGATGTGTCTATGGTTGCTGTGCATGAGGAGGAAACTGTTTTCAATGATATGTTTGCTCTTATGGCACATACAGAAAATGAGGAAGAGAACAATCAGGTAACTCTTCTTGACATGAAAATTGACGTGGATAAATACTCTCTTAAGAAATTAAGAACCTTGTCAAAAGTCATGTTAGATTCTGTGATAGAGCTAACATCTGAAAGAGATGCCATGAATGCTGAACTTGAAATTCTTTCTGAAAACAAAGTTCAATTTGAAGAGACAATGGCAAGAATGGTGTCTCTAGAGTTAAATAATTCTGAACTTAAGTATCAGTTGTGTCAGCTTACTGAAAAAGATGAAAAATCAAATGGAGAGCCAAATATTTTGCAAGCTGAAATTGAGGAAAAATTGAAAAACTCTGAGACAAATCTCAGATTGTCACTTGAAAAGAATAACAAATTAGAACAGGATGTTGTGAAACTTAAGGAGGAACTTGAAAATTCTCTTAAGTGGACCAAATCCTCAAAGTTATTGTCAAATGTGACAAGTTAGAGTAATTTCAATAAGAAAGGACTAGGAAGTCTGAACATAAGTCCTCCTTATAATCCTCACAGTAAGTATGTGTTTGTGTCTGATAATTTGTTGTGTCTGCATTGTGGAAAAAATGGACATTTGAAAAAGGAGTGGAAAAACTCTTGTGAAAGATACTCTAATTATGCTGAAAGACAGAATGTACCAAATGAGAGACCTGGTCCTACAGAACCTGTCTCAACTCACAGATTTTCAAAGAAAAAATCTTTTCCTGCTCCTAGGTCCTTTGTTAGAAGGATTCAAAGTCTACCATATTGGGCCAAGTACAATCTGATCACTCCTTTGTCTGCCTACTGGGAACTCAAGCTGAAATGGGTTCCCAAGCTTAACAAGTGACTTTTGGTGCAGGTGAGTGAGAGGAGCAGCAGTCAGTGTTGGTATATGGATAGTGGCTGCTCCAAACATATGACTGGTGATGTAAAGAACTTCCTCTCACTCAAGACCCTCCAAGGACGAGGAGTCTCTTTTGGCGATGGCAAGAAGGGGTACATTTTGGGAGTTGGAAAGTGGGAAGATATCTTGAAGATTCAATCGACAATGTTTACCATGTGGATGGTTTGAAGTACAGCTTGCTGAGTGTGTCACAAATCTGTGATAAAGGAAATGAGGTCAAGTTTACTTCTGAGAAATGCACTGTGGTGAGTTAACTACAAACAAGGTAATTCTCACTGCTCACAGAAGTAAAAATATGTATGTGGCAAACTTGGAAATCTCTCATGGAGATGACTTGACATGTCTCAGTGCTCAAAATGAAAATGCTGATCTCTGGCATCGTAGGCTGGGACATGTGAGTTCATCTTTATTGAATAAATTGATTTCAAAGGACCTGGTCCGAGGGTTGCCTAAGATGAAGTTTGCTGAAAATAAAATATGTGAAGCTTGTGTCAAAGGAAAGCAAATCAGATCATCTTTCAAGCCCAAGAATCAGGTAACATCATCAAGAACCTTAGAGCTGCTGCATATGGACCTTTGTGGACCCTTGAAGATTCAAAGCAGAAATGGCAAGAAGTATATTTTGGTGATTGTTGATGATTATTCAAGATACACCTGGACGAGATTTTTGAGATCAAAGGCAGATACAGCTGATGAGTTGGTGGTATTCTTCAAAATGATTCAAACCAAATTGAATCAAGTTGTTTGCAGTATTAGATCTGATCATGGGACAGAATTTGAAAACTCAACTCTCGATAGATTCTGTATGGAAAATGGTACAAGCCACAACTTCTCTGCTCCAAGAACTCCTCAACAAAATGGAGTAGTGGAGAGGAAGAACAGACCTTGGTGAATATTGCCAGAACTATGATCATTGAATCAAATCTTCCTCAAAGTTTCTGGGCTGAAGCTGTTAACACAGCATGTCATGTTACCAACAGGTGTCTAATAAGAGCAGTGCTGAACAAGACGCCTTATGAACTACTCAACAACAAGAAGCCAATGCTGAATTACCTTAGAGCCTTTGGATGCAGATGTTTTGTGCTGAACAATGGGAAGGATGATCTGGGAAAATTTGATCCCAGAAGTGATGAAGGAGTGTTTGTTGGATATTCTTCATCCAGCAAAGCCTACAGAATATTCAATAAGCGAACACAATGCATTGAAGAAAGCATTCATGTTGTTTTTGATGAAAATGGAAGCTTGAAGAGTGATGGATCAAATGATGATGATTGTGTTAAAAATGCTAACTTCCAAGAAGATTGAAGGCGCTCAAACTGAGGCAGATCAACAACTGAAAAGGGATTGTGATGATCAGAATCACAGTCTACCTGAAGAGGATGCTGAGGTTGAACAGGATGATAGGGTACCTGGTACTACTCAAAAACTCAACCAGAGTACATCAGACTCCCCAGAAGATGATGTCACTCCTGATGAAGAAGATCATGATGGTCTGCCAAATCAGTCTGCTGCAAGGTCAGGATGGAAGCATAGTTCATCACATCCTCTTGATAATCTTATTTCTCCCTTGAATTCTGGAATTCAAACTAGATCAAAAACAAGAAATCTAGTTGCATTCTCAGCATTCATATCATCCATTGAGCCTAAGAATTGTTAAAGAAGCATTAGGTGATGCAGACTGGATCAATTCTATGCAAGAAGAACTTCATCAGTTTGAAAGAAGTAAAGTATGGTACCTGGTTCCTCGACCTGAAGGCAGAACAATAATAGGAACCAGGTGGGTATTCAGAAACAAACTTGATGAAAGTGGAGCTATTACTAGAAATAAATCCAGGTTGGTAGTGCAAGGATACAATCAAGAAGAAGGAATTGATTATGATGAGACTTTTGCACTGTTGCCAGAATGGAAGCTATTAGAATCTTAATAGCTCTTGCTGCTTTTATGGGCTTCAAGTTGTATCAAATGGATGTGAAGAGTGCATTTCTGAATGGAGATCTCAAAGAGGAAGTATATGTCAAGCAACCTCCTGGTTTTGAAGATGCAGAGCTACCAAATCATGTGTTCAGATTGAACAAGGCACTATATGGTCTGAAACAAGCTCCAATAGCATGGTATGAAAGGCTGTCAAAATTTCTGTTGAAGAATGATTTCAAAAGAGGCAAGATAGACAATACTTTGTTCTTATTAAAAAGGGAACAAGAATTGCTTATCATTCAAGTTTATGTGGATGACATAATCTTTGGAGCCACTTCAGAACACCTTTGTGAAGAATTTTCATCACTAATGGGAAGAAAGTTTGAAATGAGCATGATGGGTGAGCTGACATTCTTCCTGGGGCTGCAAATCAAGCAATCATCAAATGAAATTTCAATATGCCAGGAGAAGTACATCAAAGAGCTTTTGAAGAAATTCAATATGTTTGATTCCAAACCTATTGACACTCCTATGGGAATAAATTCCAAGATGATAGTAGAAGAATCTGATCCCCTTGTGAATCAGACAATGTACAGAGGAATTATTGGCTCCTTGTTATATCTGACTGCTAGCAGACCTGATATTGTTTACAGTGTAGGAATGTGTGCCAGGTTTCAAGCATGTCCTCGTGATTCACACCTGAAGGCTGCAAAACGCATTCTCAGATACCTGAAGAAAACAGGGGACCTGGTTCTCTTTTATCCTGCAGGTGATACTTTTGATCTGGTTGGTTTTGCAGATGCTGATTTTGCAGGTTATCAAGTTGACAGGAAGAGCACCTCTGGAATGGCTCATTTCCTTGGATCTTCACTTATCTCTTGGGGCACTAAGAAGAAGAACTCTATGGCTCTTTCAACTGCTGAAGCTGAATATGTAGCTGTTGCAGCTTGTTGTTCTCAATTGCTGTGGATCAGGCAACACTTAGAAGATTTTGGGATCCACATTAAAGAAATCCCTCTAATGTGTGACAACACCAGTGCTGTGAGTATGGGAAAAAAACCCAGTTCATCATAAGAGAACAAAGCACATTAATGTCAGACATCATTTTTTGAGAGATCATGTTGAGAAGGGAAATATTGTGCTCACTTACTGTCCAACGGAGGAACAGATTGCAGACATCTTCACCAAGGCTCTCAGCAAGGACCAATTTGAGAGAAATAGGCTGAAGTTGGGGATGTTGATCTCCAAGTGATGTTTTTAGCTTCCAAACAACAATATTCCCTTGATGGTTAGAACTGTTGTGCAGGTATCCTTTGTGTAAATTTTAAATATTTGTTCAAGATCATTTTTGTACCTTTCGTAGGTATACTCTCAATAGGGATCTGCTCAGCAAAAAGAAGAGGCTAGAACAATTAAGGAATGAAGTCAAACTGTATCATGGTACCTGGTACCTGTCCAGGTTAGCATTTTACATTAAATTTAAACTAAAAATTTTGACCGTTGAAAATGCCACGTGTTAGTCATCGGTTACTCTGACCGATCAGTCCAATCGTTTCTCTCTCAAACGACGCGTCCAATCAATGGACCTGGCACCTTCTCACTTCTTTTAAAAGGGGTCTTTTCTCTTGAAACTCTCATTCATTTCCAAACTTTGTCTCTCTCATTTATCACGAAGACCTCTCACATTCAAAGGAAAATCTGTCTTCCTTCTCTCTTATGTTCTTCAACGACTTCTTCCTGTTTCACAACCATGTCTTACTCTTCATCTTCTTCGACGCAAATGCTGGGCACACTTGATGAAATTACACCCCTTGCTTTCTACTCTCCAACACCTGCTCCAGCCAGCATTCCTCTCCCACCCAGTCCCCCACAAAATGCTCCAGATAACCCGTTCTTCTCCATTGATCTAAACACTTCTACAGTACCTGGTACTTGTGAAGACATGTTGCCTGACAACATGTTTGAGGGAGACCTACCAAAACACAGGGCTTCAGAGTCAAATATCCTGGCAGCGAGTGAGGAACTCGTGGTTGAGAGTCTTGCAATGATGAGATAAGAGGCCAGAACAGAACACACTGCTGCCCTTGAAAGAGAAGAGGTAAGGCCTTCTCAACCCATTTTTGACAAAACCCCAGATTTAGGGCGGTACTCTTCATCTTCTTCATCTGAATCTGCTAGTGAAGAAGAACCTTTGAAATGGAAGGTGGAGAGTAGAAAGGGGAAGGAAAAGGTTATGGAGGAGGCTCCTAAGAGAAGACCTAATACAAGGTCTGCTGCACAGAAATTGATGGGGGATGCCTTGAAGGCAAGTGCACGATCTGCTGTTGCAGTCAGAAGTGCACGAACTTTCAAGGTATCAAACTTAAGATACCTGAAGAAAAGGTGGTTGAGTTGTCTGGGGAAGAGGTTGAAAAGAAAGGTGACAAGAAGAAGTCAGAAAAGAAAAGGGAAAGGGTTACAAAGAAGGTTGAGAAGTCATAGTCAAAAGGGAAGAAAACTGAAAGGAAGAGGAAGCGGACACAGGGACCTGGTTCTCAAGCCAGGAAAGGTGAGAATGTCAACATGCAGGAAATAGTTGACAGTCTGAGGAACCAAGCAGTTCTTGCTGGAAGAGTGTTTGATATGGGGATTATCACTCTTCCAGGCATGGACTCTCTGCATGACATGGTGGAGATTCAGTCATGGCTGCACCTGTTCAACAAGACATCCCCTATCCTCCATGAAGAAGAGGTTCGGGAATTCTATTATAATGTTCAATTTCTGGAAGATGGGAGCCTTCAAACACGCGTGAACAATGTTGCCATTTCCTTGAATGAGGAGATGTTGGGCAAAATCCTCAGAGTACCTATAGAGGGGACCCGGTCCGTGCAGGAGAAAACTTGCTCTTCAGAATTTGCGTCTCTGATTTCAAAGACTCCCACAGCCAAGGTTGCTGGGATCTATAAGAAAATCATGAAGAGTGAGTATCAGCTGGTCTTTGAGTTTGTCAACAAAGTGGTTCTCCCTCGCACTGAAAAAAGAACACTTGCTACTGCTGCTGACTTGTACATCATGGAGATGCTGTGCAGCTTTGCGGCTCTGAGTCTTCCTGGTCTTATGATTGAACACATTCACAAGACAGTTATCGAGAGGAAAGGAGTACATGGAATGGGGTATGGATACTTCCTCACTAAAGTATTCAAGCACTTTCAGATTCCTCTTGGTATTGGTAAGGTGGGGATAGTCAAACAGACAATCTCTGAGCACACCTTGGTTGAATGTGAGTGCATTGAAGGCAGAGGCTTGCCAAAAAGCAAAATGGCACAACTTCTTGCGGACCTGGATCAGCTCAGGCATGAGACTGAAGAACTCACTGCGCGGTTGAGCAGTAAAGAGGCTGAAGTTGTTGTACTCAAAGCAGAACTGCTTACTGCACAAAGTGAGGGACCTGGTTCTGCAGCAGTACAAGCCCTGGAGAAAGAGAACAAGAGTTGAAGGCGAAGATAACTGCCCTGCAAGAAAAGGCCATCAAGGATAATGATGCTGCCATGCTGCACGACTCACTCTTGTCATCCAGTCCCTGTCCAAAACTCCCCCCTCTTCCTAAACCTGTCAAACAATCCTTCCTTGTGTTTTTTTTGTGTGGCGAATTCTCGTGTTAATGGATTTTTAGTTTGCTTTTAATGTATTAATGTTATAATGGCTTGTTGGTTACTTATTCCTTTGATGGTTCTTCCCAGTTTCTTTTGTGCATGCTTGTTCTCTACTGTTTGATTGCTGATTAGCTCTGATCCTGTACAGTATTTATATTGACTCAATGGTTTACTGCATATCCTTTTTATGATGCCAAAAGGGGGAAGTAAACTGTAAGTAGCTAAATAAGTAAGGGGGAATATTACTTTAAGAGGGAATATATAGTAAGGGGGAATACACAGTCAGGGGGAACAATTTTGTTGTAGATTTCAGATCATATCATTGTTTGTCATCATCAAAAAGGGGGAAAATGTTATTTGTAGTTTTGATGATTTGACAAACTTAGGGACCTCATCAAGGTACCGGGTTTTCTATTTGAGTATTGCAGGTGTACTGTTCGAAGTATTGCAGATGAAACATACTCAGGGACCTAGTAGAGGTACCAGGCTCTCATGATGACGAGCTAGTCAACTGCCAGCTGGAAATGGTGCAGAAAGTAGGTGCACACTTCCCGATGGTGTCAGAAAGTGTGACCTTTCCAGCCAATGGCAAAGAAGTTTAGGAAAGTGACTTGCCCATATAAAAGGCACTTTCCTAAACACTTTTTTTTAGTTTTTGCAACTTGATAAACACTTTTCAAGAACTCTTGCAAAGGCTAATAGAAAGCAAAGGTAGAATCATTCCAAAACAACAGCAACATTTGGAGCATTTCGTCTAGTTGTTTAGGAATTTATTCTCGTGTTCTTATATTGTAAACCACTCCTAAATCTATAAAGGACTTGGTGTGTTTTGTTGAAGTCTAGGTTGTCCAAGGGGGATAGCTTAGTGGGTAGATAGTTTTCTACTTAGGCTTGTTGAGCAATAGAGGACTATTGTTCAACGGTAAGATTGATAACTCATTCTTACGTTTGGTGTAATCGTGTTTTACTTCTGCTTTTGAAGATTAGTGAAAACGATTGAAAATCCTGTGGAACAGGTCGTGGTTTTACTCCCTTAAGCAAGGAGGTTTCCACGTAAAATTATTGTGTTGATTTTACTGCATTTAATTTTCTGCATATTTTCTGAAGTATAGTTAGGGACCTGGTCCATTACTTATTAAGTGAAGGCATACATTCTATCAAGTGGTATCAGAGCAGGCACTACCTATTTGGTTAACACGAAGGAAGTGATTTTGTTCTAAGAATGGCTACTCCACTTAACCTCGAAGAAGGTCAGTCGTCACACCTCCTCGTTTCAATGGACTTTTACAGTTGGTGGAAAGTTAGGATGCATGATTATCTTATGGCTGAAGATAGCGAGCTATGGGACATTATACTAGATGGACCTTTTGTTCCCATGATGGAAGAAAAGGATGGAGAAAAGACCATACTGTTCCAAGCCCAGGCAGAAATATGATGATGCTGACAGGAAAAAGATTGAAAAGGGTTTCAGAGCTAAAACTCTTCTGGTCTGTGGGATAGGACTTGATGATACACAGAGTGTCAGCCTGTGAGTCTGCTAAAGAGATTTGGGATAGCTTGTTGACTGCACATGAAGGAACTGAACAAGTCAAAGAATCTAAGATTGACATGCTCACTTCACGATATGAGAACTTCAAAATGAAAGAAGGAGAAACAATACATGAGATGTTCACTAAGTTTTCTTCCATTACAATGAGCTGAAAAGTTTGGGTGAACCCATAAGCATGACCAAACAAGTCAGGAAAGTGCTTCGAATTCTCCCAAAGTCTTGGAGAGCAAAGTTGATGCCATACAGAAGCCAAGGACTTGAAAGTGCGACCATGGATGCGTTGATTGGCAATCTTAAAACACATGAGATGAATCGAAGATATGATTTGTCAAAAGAGAAGCCAAGAAGGACAAGTCTCTGATGTTGAAGTATAATCAGAAGAAGATTCAAGTGATTTGATGATGATATGACATATCTCATCAGTAGATTTCAAAAAATTGTGAGAAAAAACAAAATGTATAAAAAGGGAACTAATGGGACTCGAAATACTGCTCAAGGTGATACTTGCTACAAGTGTGGAAAATCTGGACATTTCATCAGAGAGTGTCCTTTGCTCAAGACTGAAAACAAGGACCATCAAAAGCAATTTTATTATTACTAAAAACACGGGGTTCCTCAAATTTGGACCTAAAGCGGATATCTCATTTTAAATGCGTTGAGCCGCCCCGTACCAAACAAGCCATTATAGTTAAATATTTATCACACAAATCACATGGTGTTAAGAGCTAATTACATTTTAGTTCAATTTTTTTAAGTCATAATTTCTTTTGGTGGAGTCCGGATACATCCCAAAACGTCTAGATACAACGTGTTCCAGTTTGACATTCTGATTCATCACATAAAGTGATATATAGATAAATCGAGTAAAGTGATTCATTCGAAAATAGTACAGATTAGAGATTTTTATAATTTTTTTAAATTGTGTGAAATTTTCAAGATTATGATAAAGTATTTAGATAATTTTTTTTCAAATGTTTATGCTCTAGAACGTTACAAACTAAGTTTAGATTAATTTTACTTAATAAAGAAATAATAAATAAAAAGATCATTATCAGTATACAATTTCTTCATAATATGGTTCATAGTTGAAATCAAATTGTTTTTTTCCAAAACAAGAAACCCTAAAACGTCATTCAACACGCCATCAACATCTTCAAATTATTATTATTATTTAAAACAATAAAATTTCTTCCTTGTTGTGATCAACTATTTAATAGATATCTATTATCAGCCTTGCCAACTTTTATGTCATTATTATTACCTTTATTCAAACCTTCCTCCCCTTTGATACATGTGATATATAAGTTAGAGCCATAGAAAAAAAAATCTTTGAGATTGTCTTTTTGGTTCGATGGATTTACAACTTGATGAAAGCGAAAATCGAGATCTAAATAAGGTAACTCTTGAATGGAAAAAGTTTGTGGAAGAAGTACAAGACGCGGTAGGATACGAATTCAAGAATGTTAATTTGTTATATCAAGCTTTTACTCATCCTTCGTTTCATCGAGAAGACAAGTATGAATCATATGAAAGGCTTGAATACGTAGGTGACTCCGTGTTAAATATGTTGATAGCAAAGTTGCATTATTTTCTACATCCTGATTTGGCGCCGGGACAGTTGACGCGGCTGCGGGCGGCTAACGTGGATACGGAAAAACTTGCTAGGGTAGCCGTCAAATATGATTTTCATAAGTATTTACGGCACAAGAAACCTCTATTTAAAAGTCAAGTAAGTAATAATATTTACTTTTATTATTATTTCTATTTCTGTTGTTTTGATATATTTTTTAAATTCTCAGTATACTACAAGAAAACCGTGAATTATATAAAAATTATTATGAAAATTCACAGAAAAATAAGTTTTCTTCGAATTTTATACTAATTCCCATTAAAATCTCCATGTAATTTACATTTTTTTTATAGCGATGACTTGATTTATAAATTGATGCTCCAAAGTTTGGACATATAAATTCAGAAATTCACTTATTTTTAAATTTTTATTAAAATATGATATTTTTATCAAGAACAAATTTTAGATTTTTTTTTTCATGCCATCACTATTAGATTTAGATATAGTGATTTAGATTTTATTGGTTTTGGGAGGGGAGGAGGGGATTGACTTGACCACTCCAATATTTTATTATATAATATATAAGACTAACTTACAGAGATGAAAAGGAGACCATGGACCAAGTCATCAATGATAAAAAGAAGATTCTAAAACCAAAGAAAATGAAAAAGAAAAAAATTAGCTGGAAGAAATCAAACTTCTAATATGTGTCAATAAAGTAAGAGGATGCCAATTTAGAAAGGAAATACGTAAGTTGAATCATGAAGGCTTCATGTTCAAATTTTAATATAAATAAAAAATATTAGGTGAATTCTTCTCATTTGTTTTAATCATAGTAAATAAAGTAATTTACTAAAGTCATTTGATATCAATTGCTGACGAGAGATAATTCAGGTGTTCTTGTCCGGTGATATTAGCTATGTTATTAACAATCTATTTGATAGATGGAAATAATCTGAAAATCCATCTCTATATTACACCTTAATCATGAATCAATTTTTAAAGGTTAAAATATTAATTAATTAATTTTGGATGGAAGAAAGAAACTGTTAATTTGTTAGGTTGAAAATTCAACAAATGAGTTATTAAGGTAATGTCTGGCGTGAGTTTAAAAAATTGATATTGTTTCTATAAATATTGTTTTTCTGGAAATCATTCTATAAACATAATTAGACAACATTGATGGCATAAGTAACCTTCCCAGTTTATTATCTCCTCCATAATTTCGAAACCCCAATCCCTTGACCATTCCTCTTCACTTTCATAATATTTTGCTACATAATATATAAATATTTTGGAAATAATATCTTTTTATTTGTATATCAAATACTAATATATATATATATATATATATATATATATATATTTTATTTTATTTAAAAAAAAAAAAACATTTTCCTCCGCACCAAACAGCTCATTTAACACTTCTCATATAAAACCTGTCACTTCATATTACCCTAAACATTAATAGTGTTGAATTAATTCACCATTTAAAGTCAGAAGTGTCATGTGTACCATTGCCAGCTAATCACATTTTTGAAGTAAATGCAAATATGTTTCCTATTGAATTCAACACTTTATTGTTAGAAATCTTTATATATAATTAATTATCTTGCATATAAATAAGTTTTAAATCAGATTTTTTTTTAATGACTGTCTCCCTTTAGATGGAATACACCACCTAATTTGAGCTACATTTCCAAATAATTAAGACTGGTTATGTTTTTTTCAGGTAGAAGAATTCAAAGATGCAATGCTTGAGTACCCATTACATTCAACAGGACTTATTGATCCCCCAAAGGTGCTGGCTGATGTTGTGGAATCCCTCATTGGTGCCATTTATATTGACTGCAATTTCTCCGTGGACATAACTTGGCAGGTGCATTATAATTGCTTCACTTTTAATTTATTTTGTGTATTAGTTTTATAGCTAGGGGTGTAGTATTATGAAAGTGGTTGTACTTGTACATAGTCCATGCTTTCATATTTTTTGCATACGCATAGCGGCGACTAAGCTAATTGGTGATCTAAAGTAAAAAATAAGTTGGTTGGAAATCTAAATTTTAATTATTTTTTTAAAATATTGAGATTCAAGTTATTTCTTTCTTTTTAAAATATTTTTCAAACATTCTTTATTTTTTTTTGATTAAAAAAAAGCTTAAGATAATTTAATTGTTACTAAAAAAATTAGGCCTTTTCAATTTTGGGGTCCAAGACATATGCCTCATTTTTAAAGATATTAAGCCAGCTCTGCATGCACGAATGTGTATGATGAACAAATATATCTAGGTTAAAGTTTAAACCGTTTGACTCTCAACAAAAAAATTGCGACAAACATTTTAAAATGAAGGGAGTAGTGCTTTTTTTCATCTCATTTTATGCAGAGGTGTTACTGTTTCGAGAGTTAAACGGTTTTTTCATTGACATTAATGTTTTCAAACATTTGAAAAATATTATCACTGCAACAAAAATAACCTTTAGCGACAACAAATTAACACATTTACAAGGAGAGGTAAAGTCGTTATCGACATTAGTTAATTATCATTTGATCCACTGTCGCTATAAACTTTAGGGACATTTATAAAGAGTTTTAAATACCATTAACAATATATTTTTAGTAGCAATTAAACTATTATTGTTAATTAATTGTCGTTAAAGATCATTTTTGATGTACTGTATGGACTATTATTTGTGTTGATTTATAGTACCTTCCGTTTGATTTTAAAATATGTAAATTTTATTGATCTTCTTTTTTTTAATCTTTACACCTAATTTCATACTGTTTTTTTTCTCACATAAATTGAAACAGAGAACCTTGCGACTACAATATGACGTACTAACTCTAGATTTTAAATACACATTCATTTGTGTATAGAAGAAACTCATATCAACAAGTTAAACTTTGGACAGGTGGTAGAAAATTTGTTGCAACCTATGATTACTCCAGAAAATCTAGAGACTCATCCAGTTACAAAATTCTATGAGGTTTGCCAAAGAAATGGATGGAGTGTTAAACTTATCGATACATGGGAAAAAACAGGAGAAATTGAAGTTTTTGCTGGTGAATTTGCAGGCAAGGGAAAATTTAGTGGCAAGAAATTAATTGCTCTAAATAGGGCTGCACACAATGCATATTGTGAAATTGTCAAAAACTTGAAAACTACTTTTAATGATTATAATTTTTAATGAAGTTCAAGACTAATTATTAGTTTTGATACTCTGTATCTATTTTTATGTATCTATAATTTCTTGCTTATTTACTAGTGCTCATGTGTGCACGCCTTTCACAAACATTGTAATAGCTATAGATTTTGGACTATATATTCAAAATGTTATATGTTTATGTTTTGAACTATAATGTAGCGACCCTTATATTTTTGTAAGTTCTTAACTTTGAACTTTTTTTTTTTTGGTTAACAAAATATTGATATTCATTACTAATATTCGTTCATAGAAGATAGTGCCATTAGTACTCATGCTAGTGCAGAGATGTAGTGTACCTTGATGCTAAGGTAAGGGGTGTTTCTACTACTAGTATTAATGCATTCATCTATATTTGTAGGGAATTAGTCAGCCTATCAAACGAGCTTCCGCTGTGTCTGCTTCTAGCTTTTCCAAGACAAACAACTTCACTGTAACAAAAGGAATTTGGTTGTGTTAGATGATTAGTCCCTTCCTTCATTAGTGTATCAACCACCTTGTAATAAGGATGTTGATTTCTCTTTAATGGCGTTTGTAGTAGTTGGAAGTGTTTCCTGATAGAATACGTGCGTAACGGACTAGGTCCCTTAACTCAAACATATTAAGAACGAAGAATAAATAATAGCAAGAACACAACACAAGCAATTTACGCAAAAATCTCCTTACTCAAGGGAGTAAAATTATGACCTGTCGCACAAGATTTTCAACCGTTTTCACTAATCTTCTCATGCAAAAGTGAAACCCGGTTACAATCAATGTGAGAAAAAACAGTTATTAACAAAAACAATGTGTCACTTTCTTACCAAACAAACATAATATATTTTAGAAAATAGTTATAATTCATAAATATTTCACTTTAATTTACATTGTAGATTTAACATAGTATTGCTATGAATTATAAAAAACAAAAAATATCGCTAAAATTTATAATTATTTATTAAAAGACGCTCATCCAAGTAATTTTTCCGTAAAAAAAACATATATCGAGTTCATATTAACACGTGCTTATGTATGTGGAAAAATTACCTATATACACGCCTTTATTTTTCATATTTTCCATTATTCCCTACCATTTCAATGTATTTCTGAAATCCCTTATTTTTTCTCAATTCTTAAGTCAACAGATACAATATTACTCCTAACACAACAACCCACGTTCCCTTCCTATTTTTGTTCCTTAAATCTCTCCATTATTTCACTCCCATAATCTGATCAGTTACATCCTTGATCCCAATTTGAATTTGAAAAGGTTTTTCTCTCTAGTTACAATTAATTTCAAATCAAGTTTTCATCTTCTCCATTCTACCGTTCAATTTTTTTGAAGCTTCATCTTCTTCATCTTACATTGTTGAATTTAAAATTCTAATGCTTATGAGAACGACGTCGTTTCTAATTAATTTCTATGTCATTGCTGACTACAATTCCTAATATTAGTCTTATTTTCTGTCGAGATAAATTTTTCTGATTTATTTTTGATGTAGGTGTACTTGAATATTCTTCCAATGGTACACGAGCGACAGAAAAGACTGATGATCAATCCAAGATAAACAATATTAGTTCATCAAGTTCTAATGACTATTAGATATAGATTTTTGATAGATGTTTGATATTTTCTTTTGTTCGTTGTTTCAAAAATTTAAATTATTAATGACAAGGTATTGTTCTCGTATGGTCATGTATCATAAGTTAAAGTATTATCTAGATACATAAAATTCTAATTTTGTTCTTGTTTTGAATAGGTGTTATGGATGTATGAAGTTATAAAGTTCACATTGTAAAATAGGTTATAATTTGTAGAATCTTATATCATATACAATATAATTATATCTGATACATAATAATGAGTATGCGAAGTTTAATTAGTATCATATATAAGTTTTGATACATTTGCACTTTATCAAGTTGAAGTGAGTACTATATCACATACACAATCAAAATACTTTATATTTGATATATGTGTCATTTTGTATCAGATTAAAATAAATGTCAGTTTGTTTCAAATATTTTTTTTTTGATATTTATGTTCAATGTATCAAAGACTAAAGTTTAAAATTATATTATGGATGTAAATTGCAGAACAACGTATCATAGTCTAAAATAGTTGAGCACATGATACGTAAATATCATATTATGAATATATGATGTTACATTTTGTAGCAGATTCAAACATCATTTGTTATTAAGTATCAATTACTATTTATTATCATTAAGTATCAATTAAGGTCTAAGAGTCAATTCACAGCACTAGCTCAAGACAATTTGATTAATGTTGAATAGAGATTATCAATGAGTTTTTAGGCAGTTCTTTTATAATGTTATTGTTTTTGAGATACATTAACTCTAGTTTTAAAATTTTTTATTTTTATTATTTTAAGATACTTGTACTCATGTTTTAGAGTGTTTCTCTATAAAATTATTCGTTTTGACTTTAACTTTCATTATTGTTGGTTGTTATTTACAATGTGAATTGTCCTACACATTTGTCTTATATAAATGCATATAAATACACAATATTACATCTTCTCATTATTTAGTTAATTAGTGATACAATTTGACACCTAACTAATCCAATGTAATTTATAACATGATTGCTGATTCAATTATGTATTTACTTGATAACTTAGTTCTAGTAAGTTGCGTATTGATTTATGCTGATACATTGGATATTAGCTGTGGTCACTTCCTAAATCATTCATTTATCTATTAATATATTAATTCTTGCTTATTGTGATACATTTAAAGATGCATTTTATTTAATTATATATACTGCATTTTTTACAATCCTATTATATAAGATACACTATTTTCAATTAGAACATGATACACTATAGAAAAATATATCTGAACCATATTAAGTGGTATCATCTGCATAAACATAATCTCCGGTACATTATTATCAAATAAGTATATTTGAAACACAATTTGTTACAAAAATAAACACAAAGTTCAAAATCTTAACAATTCAATTTATTGTATCATAGTTAATTGTAATGTTCTATCAAAGTAAAAATGAAAAAAAACAAAAAAATTAAAATTGATGATCTCAAAATAATGTATCGAAAACATAATAGTAGTCTAGAAAAAAGTTGTCAATCTTCTTTGGGAAAAAAGTACAAGTTCTTCAATTGCGACCTTCTTGTCCACGAATTTCGCCACCTATGCACACTTGAAAGTTAGAGATACATCACATATCAATCAACTCAATTTAAGATACATAATAGGCTAATAAAAACTACTTCAAATCCATGATAGTTTATATATTGATACATACCTCATATATTGATACAATAATTTTTTTTTATGTATCTAATACATTATAGTAACAACACGCTGACTCACATCTAGAAAATTCATTACATACACATCAAACTAGAATTGAATCAAGTTGAAATCAGTAATGTATTACGATTTATATATACTTATACAAATTCAAAAGTCAAAAAAGAAATGCACATAATGTGATACTTTATATTAACAACACACATTAACTCACAGATCTTCAAACATATATGTCAACACTTTAATGTATCAAGTTGTAACTAATAATGTATCATGACTTAAAGGTCAATATACAAATTCATAAATGAAAAAACAATGATTAAAGCACACGAAGATGTGTTGGAAATTTTTTCTATCAATCTTTTAACTCGAAAATCGAAGTTATGACAAATAAACATAACTAATTTTGCTCAAGTTAATTATAAAATAACAACTTTCAGTTGCCTTCATATTTGAGATCTTCCATCACACCGACAAGCAACCATCAAAACGAAAATAAGATACCAAGAAAGTTGTAAAAGAAATTCGGATCTGATCGTCAATCATAGTGAGATTTATGTAGAATTTGAAGAACCCAAAAGCTACGATCTTTGATTTTTTCCTCCTTTGAGAGTGTCAGTCAAAATCAAAATACTCATCATGTATCTTATCAAACTTTCAACAAAAATTTTGAATCCTTGAATTTTTTTTCCTTGAAATAGGGGCAAAGATCAAAAGGAATTTTGGATTTTGAATAGATTTGTTATTTTAGGATTTACTTTCACCATTAACACAGTAAAGAGCAATTGACTACCATTATTTTATGGAATTTTAATATGATTTTCTGATTTGTTTTCCTTTTTAAGCGCAACAACTATATTTATAATGTATCACAATTAATGTATCCGGACAACCAATTTTGTATCCGGATGACTTACATTTTAAGGAATTTTTGTAAAATAGAAAAGTAGAAATATGATGTAATTTATATTTTATACTATGTGATTTATGTAAGTTATACTATATATATTCTAGATGGTCATGGTACACGGGCCCAACATGATTATTACAAGTAACTGCAGAGTTGACATGTTGATAATGTCTTGAATAATAATGTGATATCATAAGTTCAATGTATCATATTATTATCAATTCTGAAAGGATGATATGTAATTTTTCATCCCTCATGCCATAACTTGACTTCACGTTTGAATTAGTCATAAACAATGCTTCACCATTTCATTAATACCAAAGATTTCAGTCCACTAATAACAAAACATCTTGCTTCACATAAATTTTTCTAGGGCATCTGGGTCATTCTTATACCTGAAATGAGAAAAAATAAATGATGACAAATTAAATCAATGTACGCAATACCAGTACTTGTACTATTGCAAAAAATGGAGTGACTAATCATGTTTTCATCTTCATCTTACCATTAGTGCAAAAGACATATTTGTACCTATATCAGAAAAGAGTATTGTAGGGGAGGCTAAAGCTCCGAAATTACTGGACTTAGAGCTACTAAAATTATCATTAAAAAATGTTTTAAAAGAAAATACTTGCTGGTATAGAAGCATCATGTATTCACTACAGTTTTTTGAGTATTTTCTGGGCGTAACAATGTGAAAGGTGTCTTCTTCTTGCCCAGTTAAAAATATTTCAAGTAGACCCCCTTGATGTAATTAATTTTACTTGGTACAGTCAGATGCTATGTTCTCTCTTTATCATATCACGATACATACATACAATTTTAAGCCAATTTATAGAACATAGAACTTAGGATAACATATCTCTACAGATGTAGAATGAACATTTAATCTAATCTTTACCAGCTTTTATTTCTTGATTTAGAGCATTGAATCTTGAAACTGCATTGTGCTTTACACATGCATGAAACAATTACTCTAGTTAAAGCTAACGAAAATGTTACTCAAGCTAAAGCTAAATGTTGAAAGTCTTGTGTTTGAATTAAAAAAAAATACTAAAAGTAAATGTGAGTCTAAATTTCTTTCACCTTGCGATACATGATCTTATAGTAGGCCACGAAAAAAGTAAGATGGTATAGTAATGAAAGTGCAACCAAACTTACACTACTGCTCTTGTTAAAAACAAAGATTAGAAGTCTTGTTTATGAATTATAAATACTAAAGGTAACTCTTCTTGAAGTCATTAATCTATCAGGCAATAAACTAACAGGAAGTATCTCTGCAAGCATAGGGGAGTGGTCTTACTTGAAAGCTTAGAGTTGGGGAACAATGATATGTCTGGCTCAGTTCAAATTGCACTTAAATGACAACAAACTAATCCAGATCCAACAAACTAACTTATATTATGTATGCATAAGTTATTGTAGCTATAAACTTAAATTAAAGATCAACTCATCTTAAGACAAAAATAAAGATTTGCAAAAGCTCTTTGTTACCGCACATATTAGTCATTTTCTTTTTCAATACTTATCTCTTTGTTTTGGGAAATTGATGTTATTGTTGTACTGGTTTATTATACATTTGGTGCCAAGACCTTGCTCAAACATGTCATCCACTTCTCATGTTTAATACAGTGAGCCTCAAGTCCCATCTTTGCAAAAATAAATGGTAGAATAACTATAAAATTCAGAATTTAAAATTTTTTGGACGTCACAGAAGCATTTGACAAAGAAGGATTATCATCATCCTAGAGAGTAAGCAATAATTACGTTAACTTCAATTCATATGACTAATATTCTATACCGATTAAATTTGTGATATTCAAGACACTTAGTTTCAACCTAGAGCAACAGGACTTGGCACACATGATCTTGTTTGTGCTACCAAGGAACACATGGCACACATTCTCCTTATAGGGGAACCATATCTATTAGTCAAGCTTGACAATCACTATTGAATTTTTTTTTTTTTTATAAAAATGCAAGCAGAGATGGTGTAAAGCCTATATTGGTATCTTCAGGGCAGTGTGGAAAAAAGGGGAAATTCTCGATAAGGATCAACATTAAATAAGAGAGAAACCATAATCTCAAGATAGTTCAGACAACAATAAGTGACCAGGCAAATGTTTCATGCAATAGCATGAAAGAGTTTCTACTAACCGAAGAAGCCGATGACTCATCGGATCTTAAGAGTCTTTCATACAGTAGAAGACACCCTTCCATATGAATCTCATATTTACAGTAAATACTCAAGAATTTCAAACTAAAGTCCGAAAAAGTGAACTTAAAATACACGAATAGAATAACTCTCAAATAACTTAATATGTTTGAATATCAACATATTAACCTTATTCAAACGTAAAAATCAAACATCTCACATGAACTAATATGCTTCAATCTAATTAATCAAAATGTTGAGGTATAATGGATAAAGATTAAAGTTTAATGGGATGAGGAAATAATAAAGTAAGACGTTCAGTGTATAGTGTATACTACCTAACCTGAAACTTTATAGTTGACCAACCATGTTTGTTATTACGTTGTGTCATCTTATAGGTTACTATCTGCCTATACTACTCAATTTAGTGACATTCAAACGTCGGATTATGTAATTTATTTGCCACCTTATTTCCTTGACAGAAGAACTGATGGTGTTGTGGTAACAAAGGAAATGAACTACATCAAATGGATAGCAAAAATGATGCATCCCATATGTAGATGCATAAAAGATCTGGAAGTAGTAGAGAAAAGTAATGAAGTGACCACCACCACCACCACCAACATACCTAGAGAAATCTCACAAAGTGGAGTCTGAAGAAGGTAAAGTGTACACAAGCCTTATCACTACCTCTCTAAAATAGAGATGCTATTCTCGAGATAGGGAAACATCAACTGATGGAAGACTAACATGCTGCTTGAGGTCCATTGGAGCAATTGGCAGAACAAATAAATATTCAACAATGAAATGTAAGCCAAAGGACCTTATATACATACAAATAAGAAATTGAGAAAATTTCAACATCATTAGACTGTCATGAAGTGTCATTTCCCTTCCCTTTTTAGGTCCTTCAAAATTTTTGCGCCATATATTGAATTATTCAATCATGTAAATAGTCTAGCAATAAAAGTCTAAGCTACAATTTTATTGTTGTCATTATGGTAACAATGGAATGAAAATGAGGAACTCTAGATAGTGTTGGATGACTGAAGTCAATGATTATATTAAAGGTGAAGAATGAAACAATAAGAAAATATTTTCTTTTTGTTTTCTACAAGAAAAAAAGAAGTTATCATAGCATAAAATACTCGAGAAGAATCGTGATAAATGTAAACGTATTACATGTTCTCTCCTATTGCAAAACATAGAATTTCATTAACTTACCAATGGTGTTGAGTGATACTTTCTCACCTCAAGTATCAACAACTTTGTTTCCCCTACTACAAGCTCAATATTTTTTCCCTGTATAAATCTTTGAAATAAGAATATATTATCTTACTAAAACAGGAAAGACTAGCTTAGCCAATTATAATTTAGATTACAAATTAATAAAAATAAATGAAACAACACAACTCCATTACTAATTTTAGATAATTTTACTCAGATTCTTCTAAGTAAGGACTATGCAATTGATAGAAAATAGTGAATGACTACATGCGTATATAAAATCAGTTTTAAGAACCGAAGACACAACTAATTGTAGAATAATTATTACAGAATCTCATATCTTCTAAAGTTTCTAAATTAGCAGGGACGCGGAAACTTGGGAGAGAAGAGGCAAAATCGTCAAAGCAATACTACCTACCTGTTAGTGATCAAAAATATAATATAACCCTAGAAAAATTTGAACCAAAATTGAAACCTTCGAAAAAGAAATCCAAAAGGGAAATAAAAAATCAAAAAATCAAAGCCCCAAGCCATTCAGGAGCAAATAAACATAAATACCTGATGAAGAGTTTTGGAGAAAGAGGTTGATTTTGATTTCTACAATTTGCATCAAAGAGGAAAAGAGTAGAGTAAACAGGGATGTATAAGGTGCTATACACACAACTTGGTAGTGTTCGTCCAAGCCGGTATTAGTGAAATTACACCTGCGCCCTTGTTCATCCTCTAGAAATTCCCTAAATTTTATGGCAAAATTACATAATTATCCTTGTTAAGTAAAGTGATATATATATATATATATGTATATATATATATATATATATATGTATATATATATATATATATATGTATGTATAGATACATACATATGTATGTATGTATGTATAGATACATACATATGTATGTATGTATGTATAATATAAAACAAAGACACGAGGGTACCTAAATACATGGCAGGTATTATGTTAGTACGATACCTATTTAATAAAGTGGTACCTAACATAGTATTACTTAAATTACTCTAGGAACAACTTTGTGAAGCTGTGTTGGTCCTTCACAACTCCCTCTTCTAATTAAGGGGATGTGGTAATGTCTCAATTCGTGTGGTTTATAATGCCTGTAAACTAAGGTATCATTGTTTGAGGCACTCCCACAGTGCCCAACACTGTCAAATTTGTGAAATGAAACTACAGATCATATTGGAGCATGGCTTTTCGAGTCACTATTAGAAATAACAAATTTCTACCAATGTTATCGCTGCTTACATGGTATCAACAAGTGCACCAGCAACAAAAGAGTTATCACGAATTGGCGCATGTTATACAAACTTAAAACACCTTGTTATAAACCAAGTAATACTCCTTGCAAATGAAAGATGATACTCAAACAATGAAGCATTTTAAATTCAAATATATACAACTTTTCCAAAAATATATTGTTACATGTGATAATATTTATTTTTAAATGAGTAATTGATTAATAAAAAATAGAAAAATATGAAAAAACTATTAAATTAACGCCAAAATATCACAAATAAATGTAGTAACCTTAAATTCAATAATTTTTGTAACACCCGGTATCCCAAAACAGACCAAAAATCAGCTTTCCAGAAAAATCTGCAAGTGCATCGGCGGTTTCCATCGATGGATCGTAGCTTGACCCACAGTCCGTCCTGCACATCCGTCGATTGAGTCAGAAACCCCCCAAAATCTTAGTCCAGAAAATTTGACTAAGTGTCGAATGACGGACAAACCTACGGTCCGTAGTCTGAGTTTGTCGATCAACACACCACTATCACTCTCTGATACAAACCACGGTTGACCATCACGGACCGTCATTCGATCTACGGTCTGTAGGTCTGACCGTAGATAGACGGTCTGTAGGTCTGACCGTAGATAGAAATTAGCAGACATTTTAAGGGGAAACAAAGTTGGGTCAACTTCAATTGATCATAAATCTTAGCAAAAAAAATAAATTAGGTGTCCCATGACATATCCACAGATAGATAATTGAATTACCTTTTCATAGACACCGATCTTGCTAAAATCAGACCTCCGAGTAAAATGTTATGACTGTTTTAGTAAAGACCTGTCGAACAGGCCCAACCTAAGGACCCAAACGACGAACCGTCGATGGAACGACGGACCGTCTGTCCAATTCGTCATTTGGTTCGACAATAATTAACCCAGGGGTCTTTTGCTCTTTTCTCACTTCATTTAAACCATAAGACACGTTGCTTTGACCCTAAATCACCAGATTTTAGTCAGTTTAAGCCTAGAAACATAACTAAAACTTACCCTAAGTCAAATCATTAATCAAAACATAGAAAAATTAGAAGCAGGAAAGGAGAAAAAGGTCAAGAACCCTAGTTCAAGAACTCAACAAAGTTCTAACAGTTACAGCCCCGAAGTCTAAGTGTTTCTCTGTGAATTTCATCACCAGGTATGTGAGATTTCACTAGTGGGTTCCTTTCACCCATTGGGTCCCTAGTTTTAGTCAGTTCTTGATTCTCTTATCATGATTAAACCTAGGGTTTCTAGAACTTTGATACTTCATGAATTTATTAAATATATGTTGCAAATCAGCTTGTAAAGTTATTATTCAGTTTATCCCATGAATTTTAGAACCCTAGCTCTGTATTTCTTTAGTTCTTTGAATTACACATGCTAGGTCAGACATTTCAGCTATTCAGTTATACATGCCTAAGTTTTTAATGCATCATTATCAGATTAAATGTTGCATTCTCAGTTTGCATGTTAAGGTTTGAGTTATCCAGTAATTACAGAAAATTCAGACATAATCAGTTAACTACATAAATCAATGAGAGTAGCATAATACCGAGTTGGACTAGGGTTCAGCGTACCCAATTAGTCCGATAACTACTAGCCAAGTAGGTTGTAAGTCCCCTCTATGGGCAATTAGTTTTAGTGATCATGCCAGCATGTCTTTATACCTTTGGCAGGGTATATTGGGTCCTCTCGGTGGGGCGTATACATCGGATTCCACATTTAGCTCATGTAGTTTTATTATCGGATATTAATAGCTCCTACAGTTCAGTCAGACTCTCTTGTATTGACCATTAATTAGTATACTCAGTATTCAGTTTCAGCATGTTAGAAATTTGTCATTGCATTCAGTTAGATCAGGATTCTTTATATCGTGTTCAAATTATTATACTTGCTTTTGTGCTTGTTCAATTATGTTTTATTTCAACTTTATTCTATCTTACATGCTCTATATCTTTCAAGTACTAACGCATACATGCACTACATCTTCTCGTGATGTAGGTTCAGGTTCTAAGCATCTAGATCACGCATAGATCGATTTCCGATCTACAGTTCAGCAGACTTAGTGGTGAGTCCTCATTCTCCGAAGACAATAGTCATGAGTTTTTTTTTTTTTTTTTAAGTAATTAGTCTTTTAGTTTCAGTTTTTGCAAGATTTAGCTAGGGCTTATCCCAATATTTCTAGTCCAATTTAGAGTCTACTTTCAGATATAGTTAGTTTCAACTTAGTATTGAGTTAATATTTCCTTTGTATTAAACTCATTATTTTCAAATATCTTAGTTATAGAATATGGGTATTCCCCATCTTTTGAGTTTAAATTATGATTTAGCTTCCACAACAGTTTATTATCTTTAGTATGCTCATGATCATGCCAACAAGTTTAACTTGGAATCACTTGTGGTTCTAGGTTCCGTATCCGCGTCTCGGGAGTAGCTCGGGGCGTGACAAAACTTTGTATCAGAGCACTAAGTTCAAGAGTCTTAGGATGCCTGAAAAGCCGCACTAAGTAGAGTCTTTTTCATGGGTGTAAAGTGTACCACATCTAATGAGAGGGAGGCTATAAAGTGTTTTAGGAAAAACTTCACTTTCTTGTTACTCTCATCGTGCGTAAGGTATGATATTATTCCATTCTAACTTGATGTTCTATGTGTTAGGTCATTCCTCGTCGTAGAGCTAACGCTAGGAATGCGAATGCCAGGAATGCGAATGCAACTTCTCCAGTCCCAATCAGGAA
The DNA here is from genome assembly GCA_027705065.1 of Solanum peruvianum. Classification (NCBI taxonomy): domain Eukaryota; kingdom Viridiplantae; phylum Streptophyta; class Magnoliopsida; order Solanales; family Solanaceae; genus Solanum; species Solanum peruvianum. The sequence goes on from JAKWJD010001759.1 coordinate 53,068,714, forward strand.
TCCCCCATGCTGAGTTCAGAAATTCCATACAGATGTTGGCTCAGAGTATGACTAACCAGAACAATCGGGTTCATGCTCATGTGAATGAAAATGGTGGATCAGTAGCAGCAAGGGTTTATGACTTTGTTAGGATAAATCCGCCAGAGTGCTTAGGATCGCAAGCTAATGAGGATCCTCAGAGTTTCTTGGATGAGATCAAGAAAATCTTTGAGGTAATGCAAGACACTGGAATGATCGGGTTGAGTTGACATCATACCAGTTGAAAGATGTTGCTATTTTGGTACAGTCAGTGGAAGGAGAATAGGGGTGCAAATGCGGCTCGTATCACTTGGAATTGGTTTAGTGAGACTTTTCTCGACAGATTTTTCCCAATAGATTTGAGACAAGAAAAAGCCCAAGAATTCATGAACTTAAGGCAGGGTAACATGACAGTCCAAGAGTATGGACTCAAGTTTAAACAACTCTCAAGGTATGCTCCTTAAATGGTTGCTGACTCTAGGGCTCAGATGAATAAGTTCTTGTATGGAGTGTCGGATTTGGTGAAGACTGAGTGCAGAAGTGCTATGTTACTTGGAGATATGAATATCTCTAGGCTTATGACTCATGCTCAACATGTTGAGGGTGATAATCTTAGGGAACAAACTATGGAGAATAAGAAGGCTAGGACTTGGAACTATGACTATTATCAGCAGAAATTGGGTGGTGGAAATCGCTCACAAAGTCAGCAAAAGTTTTCATCTCCAGCCCTTTCGTTGGCTAGTGTTCCATCCTCTAAGAACATGTATGACAAGAAGGGTAGAGCACCAGTCTCTAAGTCTCAGGGAAGTGTTTCAGGCACCAAGACTTACCCTACTTGCCCTAAGTGTGGTAAGAACCATCCGGGCGAGTGTCTCGCATGAAAAGAAGGATGCTTTCGGTGCGGTTAGTCTGGTCACAGGTTGAGGGATTATCCTTCTAGACAGGGTCAAGGAGGCGGTAATGGTAGAACTCAGTCTACAACTTCAGCAACACCAGCAAGTCGCCCAACTCAGCAAGGTAACTCTTCTGGTACAGGTGGCGGTCAGTACCAGAACAGGTTGTATGCTCTTCAAGCTCACCAGGAACAGGAAGGTTCTCTTAATGTAGTTACTGTACTTTACGAGTCTTTGACCTTTTGAGATCCAGGGGCTACTCTTTCTTTTGTAACTCCTTACATAGCAGTCCAATTCAGTGTTAGTCTAGAAACTCTCTCAGAATCTCTCTCAGTCTCTACTCAAGTCGGTGACCCAATTATAGCTAGACGGGTATACAGAAATTGCCCTGTCACAGTATCTTAGAAAGTCAGATGGTAGATTTTTATGTCATTCTAGGCATGGATTGGTTAATTTCTTGTAGAACTAGGATTGTTCGTTTTTAGTTTTCAGATGAACCAATCTTTGAATGGAAGGGTAGTAGTTTAGCGCATATGGGTCGATTCGTCTCTTAACTAAGGCCAGAAAGATGATCTCTAAGGGTTATCTCTATCATTTAGTTCAGGTTATTGATTATATCTCTGAAACCCCAACTATTGAGTCAGTCCCAGTAGTTAATCAATTTCTAGAAGTGTTTCCAAAAGATATTCCCGGAGTCCCTCCCTAAAGGGAAATCGACTTTGGAATTGATCTCCTTCCAGATACCCAACCTATTTTTATTCCTCCTTACAAAATGGTACCATCAGAGCTTAAGGAATTGAAAGAGCAATTGAAAGACCTTCTAGATAAGAGCTTCATCAGACTTAGTATTTCACCATGGGGTGCACCAATATTGTTCGTAAGGAATAAAGATGGTTATCTCAGAATGTGCTTTGACTATAGACAATTAAACAAAGTCACAATTAAGAATAAGTATCCCATCCCTTGGATTGATGACTTGTTTGACCAACTTCAGGGTACTAGTCACTTCTCAAAGATAGACCTCTGATCAGGTTATCATCAACTTAGAGACAGAGATAGTGACATTTCAAAAACAGACTTCAGAATTCGGTATGGTTATTACGAATTTGTAGTTATGTCATTTTGACTAACAATGCTCCTGCAGCTTTCATGGATTTGATGAACAAAGTGTTCAAACAGTACTTAAACTTGTTCGTTACCATCTTCATTGATGATATTGTCATTTCTCTAGGATTGAGGAAGAACATGCGAGTCATTTGAGAATTTTTTTACAGACTCTCAATGATCGCCAGTTATTCGCTAAGTTTAGCAAATGTGAGTTATGGTTGTAATCTATTGCTTTCCTTGGTCACATTATATCTAGCGAAGGTATGTGAGTGGATTACAGAAGATAGAATTAGTGAAATAATGGCCCAGACCTACCTCTGCTGCAGATATCAGAAGTTTCTTAGGTCTAGCGGGTTATTATAGAAGGTTTGTGGAAGGATTTTAATCCATATCCTCACCATTGACTAGGTTGACTTAGAAGATGGTTAAGTTTCAATGGTCAGATGATTGTGAGAAAAGCTTTGCAGAACTGAAAAAAAGATTGACTACAACTCCTGTCTTGACTCTAAGAGAGGATTCACATGGTTATGTGATCTATTGTGATGCATCTAGAGTTGGCCTAGGTTGTGTGTTGATGCAGCGAGATAAGGTTATAGAGTATGCTTCTAGACAGCTTAAGGTGCATGAGAAGAACTATCCAACTCATAACCTCGATCTTGTAGCAGTGGTGTTTGCACTCAAGATCTGGAGACACTACTTGTATGGTGTTCACGTAGATGTGTTTACTGATCATTAGAACCTTCAGTATGTGTTCACCCAGAAAGAGTTGAATCTTCTCCATAAGAGATGACTTTAATTCCTTAAGGATTATGATATGAGTGTGCATTATCATCCTGGTAAGGAGAATGTGGTAGCAGATGCTGTTAGTAGATTATGTATGGGTAGTGTAACCTATATTGAGGAAGAAAGGAAGGAGCTAGTGAATGATGTTCACAGGCTTGCTCGGTTAGGAGTTCACTTTATGAGCATATCAGACAGTGGTGTAACAATTCAGAATGGGGCATAATCTTTCTTGGTAGTGGAGGTTAAGGAAAAGCAAGACAGTGATCCAATCTTGCTTGAACTTAAGGGTGCATTCCACAATCAGAGAGTGGAGGTTTTCTTCCAAGGGAAGATGGTGTACTTCGCTACCAGAAGGGTAGATTGTGTGTTTCTGATATGGGTGAATTTAGAAAGAATATTCTTGCAGAAGCCCATAACTCCAGGTATTCTATTCATCCAAGTGCCACTAAGATGTACCGCAATCTGCGGGAAGTCTATTGGTGGAATGACATGAAGAGGGATATAGCAGTTTTGTGAGTAAGTTTCCCAATTGCCAGTATGTCAAGGTAGAACATTAGAAACCAGGAGGTATGACTCAAGAGATTGATATTCCTACTTTGAAGTGGGAAGTGATCAATATGGATTTCATCACAGGGTTACCTCATACTCGCAGACAACAACTCAATATGGGTTATAGTTGATAGGATGACTAAGTCTTCTCGCTTTTTAGCGGTCAAGACTACAAATTCGACAGAGGACTATGCCAAGCTTTACATTAGTGAAATTGTGAGGTTGAATGGGGTTCCCTTGTCTATCATCTCAGATACAGGTCCTCAATTTACCTCTCATTTCTGGAAGTCATTTCAGAAGGGTCTTTGTACTCAAGTTAACCTTAGTACAACATTTCATCCACAAACGGATGGGTAGGCAGAGCGTACCATTCAGACCTTATAGGATATGTTGAGAGCTTGTGTGATCGATTTCAAGGGTAGTTGGAATTATCACTTTCCTCTTATTCAGTTTTCCTACAGCAATAGCTACCATTCCAACATTCAGAAGGCCCCTTATGAGGCTTTGTATGGGCGTAGGTGTAGATCTCATGTTGGTTGGTTTGAAGTAGGTGAAGCAACTTTAATAGGACTAGATTCAATCCTTTATGCTATGGAGAAAGTGAAAATCATTAGAGATAGACTTAAGACAGCCCAAAGTCATCAGAAATCTTATGCAGATGTGAGAAGAAGGGAATTAAAGTTCCAAGTTGATGATTGGGTTTTCCTGAAAGTGTCATCTATGAAAGGGGTGATGAGATTTGGCAAGAAAGAAAAGCTCAGTCCTAGATATGTAAGCCCTTAAAATATCTTGAAAAGGGTTGGCAAGGTGTCATATGAGTTAGAGTTGCCAGCAGAATTAGCAGCAATTCATCTGGTCTTTCACATCTCACTCTTGAAAAAGTGTGTGGGCGATATAGCTTATGTAGTGCCATTAGAGAGTGTGGCGGTGAAAGATATGCCATTAGAGAGTGTGGCGGTGAAATATAGTCTTTCTTACGAGGATGTACCAGTTGAGATACTTGACTGTCAGGTTAGAAGGTGAGAAATAAAAACGTCGTTTCAGTCATGATTTTGTGGAGGAATCAGTCCGTAGAGGGAGATACTTAGGAGGCAGAAGCATCCATGAAAGCCAAGTATCCTCACCTATTACCTTATGATTTCACTCCAGCTTGAGGTAATAGTTCCTCTTCAGTTTTTCCAGTCATTCATGCGTGAATTCAGTCTTAGAATCATGTTCCCTCAATTTGCACTTGCATTTTCAGAGTATTTGCATGTCTCGGAACTCATTCAATCAGAAAGTCAGTCTCAGTGTTTAGTGGTAGGGATTGCAGCACTCTCCCTCTATTTCATCTAGTTTAGTCTTCATTCGTGGATAAATATTCTGAAGGGGGAGATAATGTAACATACCGTATCCCAAAACAGACTAAAAACCAGCTTTCTAGAAAAATCCGCAGGTGCATCAACAGTTGCCATCGATGGATTGAAGCCTGACCCACAGTCCGTCCTGCACATCCATCGATTGAGTAAGAAACACCCCAAAATCTCAGTCCAGAAAATTGGACTAAGTGTCGAAGGACGGATGAACCTACGGTCCGGAGTCTGAGTCCGTTCATAAACACCCTATTTTCCACTCTTTGATACGAACCAAGGTTGATTAGTACGGACCGTCATTCGACCTACGGTCCGTAGTCTGACTGTAGATGGAAATTAGTAGACAGTTTAGGGGGAAACACAGTTGGATCAACTTCAATTGATCATAACTCTTAACACGTAATGAATTAGGTGTCCCATAACATACCCACAAATAGATAATTAAATTAACTTTCCATATCCACCGACTTTGCTAAAATCAGAACTTCGAGTAAAATGTTATGACCATTTTAGTAAAGGATTGTCGAACAGGCCCAACCTACGGACCCAAATGACGGACCGTCGATGGAACGACAGACTGTCTGTCCAGGTCGTCGTTTGGTCTGACAACATTTAACCTAGGGGTCTTTTGGTCTTTTCTTACTTCATTTAAACCCTAATGTACGTCGTTTCGACCCTAATTATCAGATATTAGTCAGTTTAAGCCTAGAAACATAACTAAAACTTACCCTAAGTCAAATCATTAATCAAAACATAGAAAAATTAGAAGCAAGAAAGGAGAAAAAGGTCAAGAACCCTAGTTCAAGAACTCAACAAGGTTCTAACAGTTCCAACCTCAAAATCTAAGTGTTTCTCCGTGAATTTCATAACCAGGTACGTGGGATTTTACTAGTGGGTTCCTTTCACCTATTGGGTCGCTAGTTTTCAGTCTGTTCTTCATTCTCTTATCATGATTAAACCTAGGGTTTCTAGAACTTCATGAATTTATTAAATATATGTTGCAAATCAGATTATAAAGTAAATATTCAGTTTATCACATGAATTTTAGAACCCTAGCTCTGTATTTCTTTGGTTCTTGAATTACACATGCTAGGTCAGACTTTTCACCTATTTAGTTATACATGTCTAAGTTTTTAATGCATCATTATCAGATTAAATGTTGCATTTTCAGTTTGCATGTTCAGTTTTGAGCTATTCCATAATCACAGAAAATTCAGACATAATTAGTTAACTACATAAATCAATGTGAGTAGCATAACTAGGGTTCAATGTACCCAATTAGTCCGATAACTACTATCCAAGTAGGTTGTAAGTCCCCTTTGTGGGCAATCAGTTTAATGATCATGCAACATGTCTTTATACCTTTAGCAGGGTATATTGGTCCTCTCGATGGGGCGTATACATTGGATTCCACATTTAGCTCATGTGATTTTATTATCGGTTATTAGTAGCTCCCTAAGTTTAGTCAGACTCTCTTGCATTGACCATTTATTAGTATACTCAGTATTCAATTTCAGCATGTTATATATTGGTCATTTTATTCAGTTAGCTCAGGATTCTCTATATCGTGTTCAGATTATTATACTTGCTTTTGTGCCTATTCAGTTATGTTTTATTTCAACTTTATTCTATCTTTCATGCTCAGTATTTTTCAAGTATTGACGCATACGTGTGCTACATCTTTTCATGATGTAGGTTCAGGTTCGCAGCATCTAGATCACACATAGATCGATTTCCTTCTTCAGTTCAGCAGACTCAGTGGTAAGTCTTCATTCTCCGAGATAATAGTCATGAGTTTCTTTTCTGTATTTAGTCCTTTAGTTTCAGTTTTTGCAAGATTTAGTTGGGGCTTTTCCCAGTATTTCTAGTCCAGTTTAGAGGCTATTTTCAGACATAACTAAGTTCAGCTTAGTATTGAGTTAATATTTTCTTTGTATTAAACTCATTGTTTTCAAATATCTTAGTTATAAAATATGTGTATTCCTCTGCTTTTGAGTTTAAATTATGAACATATTCAAAGGCATTTATATCATTCCATACTTCATATAAACATATTCAAAGGACAAACATCACATAAGATTACATATAGAATTTATGACATTTTCAAGTCACTTTACAGTGAGCTAATTTCCCTTAACAGTGAGTATTCCTTTCTTTTATTCATTAACCTCCCAAGTAACCCTCTAGTGATACTTGGTGAAATGCATCACCTTAAGTCCACAGGGAAACATACATATAACCTACATAAGTCATCATATATCACTATAGAAGTATAGCACATCAAAGACATATTTAGGTCGAGGCTCCTTTAGCTTTACAGTAAGTTTTTATTTCTTTCTTATACATCATTATTAGACCTTGTTCATGACCCAAATCTTAGTCTACTAGAGAAATGAACATATAGAGCCCTATAACCCCATACATTCTTAGTAAACCCTTCATGAGACCACAAACCTTAACATTCAATTCATACATCAACAAGTAAGTGAAGGAAACTTCATTCATGTTAACAAAAAACTTCATCATATAGACATTTAGACTAACATAGTGCATATAAGGATAAGATCACATCATATAGATTCATACCATGCACATGTTCATAACAAGGCCAATACTACAAAGTCATGAAATAGACATAAACATAATCATACATATTAGGTCAATTTTCTAGGACTTCCTAAGGAGATACTTGTGCAATGTCTAGATGGGTTCATTACTTCCACCTATCATAAGTAACTTACCTTAAGTCCTCCTAGTCGGATCCCATTCATTTACTTCCTTTGTACATTTGACATTGGGGAAACCATAGCCTTAACCGACACTAAGACCATGGGTGCTAAACATGGAATTTGGTGGTATAGAGCCTTACACAAATGGGAGGTGTTCCTACCTAGCCAAGGTAAAATATTAACACATGATAGCATATTAAGTGATATCACATTGCTAGATCCTATGTGGTAAGCATAGTTATGGAACTTGGAGGTACATGTGAAAAAACCCTCTTTATGCCAAGATGGGGCATTTTGGTTATTCACTTATGGAAACCCTATATATGCCTATTGAGGCATTGTGGCTATCCACCTCATGAGATTTATGGTGACCTACCTCTTCCCACATTGGGAAGGTACACACACTTTTATTCAAGTTCACTCAATGCTAAGCTAAGGTCCCTTTATTGAAAAGTCACAATTAACACTACTTTATAAAATATAGGCTTAGGAGAGTCATCCCCTCATATGATTATGTCATAGCTCATAAATGAAAGTTCATCAACCTAAATCATGTGAGAAGATCCTTTCACATGGACATAGCATATGTATTAGCACTATCTAGTTTAGGATACACTTGAGCACACCTTTTAAGGCTCCTCTATTGACTAGATCATCATTCATGTGTGTGTTTATACATATATGTGAGCAAAACTTTCACATAACACCTTAAGTTACACATGTTCATACATTCATATTCATACATATAGAAATCAAAACTAGAACTATCCTATCAAGGTGCACATATACAATGCATAGGCAAAGTCCCATACCCTTGCCCATACTAGTACACCTATCAAGTCATCCTAGCTAAGGAAAAACATATCATACTTTCATAAACATCATCTTAACATGCATAGTAGTAGACACTAGTGAGTATGAGAACTACCTTCGATTTAGACACCATGACCTATACTACTTGTAACATGCATGTAAAGTGAGTATGTGTGTACATTGGGCACATGATCACATAATGGACATCAACAACACATTGAGGCAGACACCCTCTTAGACTATAATACTCTATCAAACATAGTCCACACAACACACAATAGCACAGGAGACAAGTCAACTTCATATTAAACTTAAGACTTCTAACGTGTGCTATTCATTCATTCACATAGGGGTACATGGTAAGGGATTATTAACCATATTTACTCATTGATGTAAGCACCTATACTTTACCCAAACATTGATATACACTAGCCATACAACCTAGATCATAACTAGAATAGGAAAGTAGGCATAATCTTCTCATGGTATCATAATAAGCTCATGTTCATATATTCATTAATTTTCCTTCAAGGCCATGTTAAACACATATATAATGATAATAAAGTAAACACCTCCACCATAAGTGGACCATACCACACAATGCCATACAAGGCTTCATCAACTACATTAATATAGAAAAGTAAAGGAGATGAGCATTCTTACCAATTTCTCACCCTTTGATCATCATTGATCAACACACTCTATTTATCAACAATTCATATCTATGGAAGCATCTAAATGCACTTTAAGCATAGAATAAACCATGTACAAATCGCTACAAGACCATGGTACAATTAGTGCAAAGCATTACCATTGTTCTAGAGAATAGATAGGCATACATCATCAATCGATTTCCCTAGTCTTGTTTATCAATAAAGATTCATCAAAAATGTACATGTAGGGAAGTAACCAAATAATTCTTAATCTAAACGAGATCCTACTACAATTACCAATAAAGTCAAATTCACTGTGAGTGTGTTTTGTATTTGGAATTTATGAAAGATAAGTTTACATAGATAAATCCTATTCAAACTATCATGCATCGATCCATATTAGAACCATTACATACAATTCATAGTCATAATTGCATTATAGGCAGTAACTAAGGACATTTAACCATGATCGAAACACATAACAACCATCCCAACATCAAGATCACAAGTTACTACTTGATAAGCCAGAAGAAAATAGCTCAACTCATATTCATCCTTCTTCACCTTGATCATACTTGATTTATACTTAAAATTCAATCATAATATAATCCTTAAACAGTAGCTACTAGAACCACAACATAATCAAAATTCACTTTTTAACCAATTAAGGACCCATATTATAGTGATCATAATGAATACTAGGCTAAGCATGTTCAAACCTTCATAAATTGATCCACATGGATTATTCATCATTTATTCACATAAGTTACAGCATATATAACCACTTTAACGTAATATAATCACAATTCAATCGATAACAAGTCAAGATCACAAAGCCCATGCAAGAACTAAATTGATTTAGGGAAGGAACATGGGTTCATCATGAAATTGGAGCAAAATAACGTTTAAAACAATAAATTAACATCAATTAATCATGATTTATGCATTAAAAATGTTTTTAGAAAGAACACATGGCTAGATTGAAGAAGAAGAGGTTTGATCATGAAACTTTCTTTGAAAATATTGAGATTAACTCTCCAAGTGAAAGGTTACTTAGAGATGAAGGATCACCATACCTTTTTTTAGTTGAACAACTCTAAAACTTGATGATTTATCCATGGTAATCCAATCTCCAAGATTTTCTTGAGCTTCCAACAATGGTGGTTTCTAGGGAGAATATTTTGGAGGGAAAATTCAATTTCGAGAGAGGGGTTTAGGAATGGGGTGTTCACGTATTGATGACTTATATACAACCAAAAGTAGATAAATGAACATATTAGAATCATGTTAGTACATGGGGTGAATTCACCATTCACTCCTTAAATAAAACAGTCGCAATGCAGTAGCTACAGGCCACCATTGACGTACCCATCGATTGGTCGTTCGTCAATCGACTGGACGTCCTTGGCTTCCGTTGATTGGTCCTTAGCTAAATTTTAGGTTGAGACCTGACCAAGATAGGTTTCCATAGATCAGACCTCTCCAACGGGCCGTTGGTTGACCAACTGGCCATCGTTTGGTCCGTCGATTGACACTGTCAAGTGCCTCAACCAGCCTTTGGTTCTTCTTGTGGGGACTTTTGGGGGGCCCTTTAGAAGTCGTACCCGGATGTTTCCAATGTAAATACAACCCTTAAAAAGTGTTAGAACTTAAAGATAAGTTTCATCTAAAACAAATACCTACAACTCATCCAAACAGTCTAGGCCCCATCAAGACACACATTGAGCGTCTTAAGGGCTATCTTTCGAATGCCTTGGACGTTCTTGGTCGTTCGACCTCCAAACTTTTCAAAACTCCATATACCATATTTAAAAATCATTATAACTAATTTTAAGACTTCATAAGCTCATATAATGAAATATATAAACACGCATGGACACATGAGACACATAGGTGACTAGTCGTCGAACGTCTTGGTCGTCCCTTGACGTTTGAATTCCAAATAACCTTAAACTTTACACACTGCCTCTAAACCGTATTGTAAGTCATTTTATGACCTTAGAAACCTAAGACAAACATGTTAGGATCTAGATACCCTAACTCATTTTGGGGTCTTACAACCCCCCCCCCCCACTTGGGAACATTCGTCTTCGAATGACACTTAGGGCTCTTTAATCACAACAAGGACTTCAATGCATCATAGAGCAGTTCATAAAATTTATAACATCATAAAATCATTTTATCACTCAATGCACACAAGCAATCAAAACTTCCATTTACTCACTCTTTGATGCATCAAACACAAAGGCTCTTATCATGTTCATAGGAGGAACATCCATCTCCTAATCATAATATGGTCATTACACCTCAATTCATTAAGAACTCATCTTGCAACTATTATTTAAGTCACACTTAGGCCGATTTTAACAACACTCAAGAAGCAATTTAGGCACTCATACTTTAATACACATAGACTTGAGTTAATTGAATCAACAAAGATCTTCATTAGCTAGACCTAGTTCCATGAAGGTCATACTCAACCATACCATGCTTAATGGTGTCCATGGAGGAAAGTCCTTCTCCTCAACACACTTACATCTATCATGAGTTCACACCTAAGCAAAGCATAAGGTCAATTTCCTCTTAAAATGGTAATTCTCAACTTTTAAACCAATGCATGCTTATATTTCCTTCCTAGTGAAGTCCAAATGGTAAGTCACACCAAGTACATCATAACAATTAGGATGTAATTTCACAAAATGTCAATTTCTAACATAGTACTCACATTCACGGTAAGCATCTTTTGAGAAGAATAACACACATCATAGGCACACACATTAACACTTAGCTAAACATGCTTTCACTTTTCAAAAATGAACCTACAATCATGCTTCCCAAACCACACAAATCAGATAATTTCAAGAGACTCTACATTTTTCATTTTAAAGGGACTCAACTTTCCATTATAAGGCTAAACATTTTACCTCACAAGTGACTATTACCATGTTTCTTATCTTATCTCATGAATTCAAATGCACAACTAGCATATCAAGATGCAATTTAACATGAGAAAACATGGATTTTATCAAAAATTTTCTTTCATACACTTTGGAATCTTTATAATAACTTTAAGGTAATGTCAATCAATGCATACCAAACATATAAGGTCATGTAATTCATACTTTATGCAAAACTCTTATTCATGAATAAACTTACTGAAAATTCAATAGATTCAAGTTCAAGTAAGAATAGAAGGACAAGGTAGACAATTTCTACAACAAACTACTCAATCACCATTCCTCACTTAGGATAAACCCTATTTTAAGAGTATGTGAACCCAAACATAAGAGGATCTTAACAAAATAACCTTCATTTTCATCACTTAAAGTGATTAAGACTTTAGAAGGAATTCACAGTAAGTTAACATAAGAACACTAAGGTATTCTAAACCTATTATTTTAGGCAAATTATCCTCCAATTATCAAGTTAGGTCATCTCATTCAATCACATAAGGTTTTCATACAATACAATGGATACCAGGGTCATACATCATTAGGGGAATACTTAGAGAAGACTTAGCCGTAAGGACTCTTTCTTTTCTTTCAGCATTAATGTAAGGTAACTTCTAGGTCAATCAAACCCACATCATCACCCTACATAGATAAGAGTACGACCCTCAATTCTATGGAAACATCAATTCCACAATCATCAAGGGTCTCACAACACAATAAAAAGTTAGAAACAATTCTACGACTCATCATGCCATAAGACTCTCATTCTTCATTTCAAATAGCAATTTTTTTACATTCTTATCATGTTCATATGCATAAATTCTATACACATTTCAACAACTTCCAATCAAAGAACAACTTAGTTGATTTCTCAAAAATCTGATAGTAACCTGCCTATTATTACATCGAACATGCTTCAAAACTCCAAAAATGCAACATTTAGGCAATTGATGGGAAAAACATGAAAATATGATATACAAAACTTTACCAAGACAAGCATACTATCGTCACACCTAGGATCAAGTCTACACAAAGAACTCCAATCCATACTTAGAAACTTATCATAGACCACATAGATATAAAGGGAAACATTGAGTACTTTTAAGTACATAATCTTAGGGTAGCATGCTTCCATAGGTAGTCACTAAGCATTTCAAGTTCCAATCATATCATAAGGATACCATCATGCAAAACCATATAGTAACAAATTATTCCAAAAGAAACTCATGTCAACTATAATAACTTCCAGCATGCTTTAACTAAATCATGACATACATTTTTCAACATAACATGTTATTTCACATAAATTTCATATATAGCCACAAATGCCATTACATCATCAAAACATGCCAAATTTCACCTTAACACATACTCATTCAAACCATAAAACCAAGATAAGCATTTAACTCACCTTTTCTCCCTCAAGCATAAAGATAATCTCATCCAAGCAATCACCTCTAAAAGACCACCGGTCAAGAAAACGTAAGAGAGAGATCTTATAGAGTTAAGTTCTATGGCACGATATGAGAATGATGAAGAAGAAGGGAAATTCAATCGTTTTTTAGCCTCTCGTACGATTTGATGTGTCGCGACTCACCACCAATGATACAAGACTATACTAGACGTGGCAATATGAGACTTTTTGGACCCTAAATCACTTTTAAAAACTTGTTGCTCTGATACCACGTTTGTCACATCCGGAGAGCATCCCCTAGAAGTAACATGACGTACTTTACCTCTTAGAGGTCTTATACAAGCCAACAATTATCATTGATCGCATTGACATAGTAAATTTAGTAGAAAATTTAAAACTTCATAGCACATCATATGCTAGAGACATCACTTCATATATATGTAAATTATAAGTCATAATACATATTTAGGCCCTAAGTCTCTTTGTCATCTTAGATTCAACAACCTTAGAATAAATTAAGGACACGACCCTTAAAACATAGACATAACTATAAAATATTTAAATATTTTACGTTAAGACATGAGTAGGGAATCCTTGGAACTTAAGGACCCTTTTCCTTGAGCTTGGGAATCATCTATCAAGATCTTCACCTTTAACGACATCCTTTAAGTGTCCATAACCTAAACTTTGTGTAAAAAGTAGAGAAGAATGGGATTAGTACAAGAATACACTAAGTACGACAATCATGCAAAAATATGCATTTAAAAGGGACATTTTCATGAAATCATACTTCATGCCTTTTTGAGTAAATCTTCATCAAACCTCTATAACATATCATTTATATCATTCACATAATTCATATAAACATATTCAAAGGACAAACATCACATAAGATCATATATAGAATTATGACATATTCATGTCACTTTACAGTGAGCTAATTTCCCTTAACAGTGAGTATTCCTTTCTATTATTTATTAATCTCCCAAGTAACCCTCTAGTGATATTTGGTGCAATGCATCACCTCAAGGACACAAGGAAACATAAATATAACGTAAGTCATCATATATCACCATAGAAGTAAACACCTCCACCTAAGTGGACCATACCACACAATGCCATACAAGGCTTCATCAACTACATTAATATAGAAAAGTAGAGGAGATAAGCATTCTACCAATTTCTCACCCTTTGATCATCATTTATGAACTCACCCTATTTATCAACAATTCATATATATAGCAGTAGATAAATGTACTTTAAGCATAGAAGAAACCATTTACAAATACCTACAAGATCATGGTACAACTAGTGCAAAACATTACCATTGTTCTAGAGAATAGATAGGCATAGATCATCAATCGATTTCCCTAGTCTTGTTTATCAATCAAGATTCATCAACTATTTAAATGTAGGGCATTAACCAAAGAATTCATAACCTAAACGAGATCCTACTATAATTACCAATAAAGTCGAATTCACTATGAGTATGTTTTGTATTAGGAATTCATGAAAGATAAGTAGATAAATCCTATTGAAACTATGATGAATCGATCCACATTACACCCATTACATATAATTCATAGTCATATTGCATTATATACAATAGCTAAAGAAATTTAACCATGATCGAATCACATAGCAACCATCCCAACATGAATATCACAAGTTACTACTTGATAGCCTAGAAGAAAATGGCTCAACTCATATTCATCCTTCTTCACCTTGATCATACTCGATATATACTTACAATTCAATCATAATATTACCCTTAAACAGTAGTTACAAGAACCACAAAATAATCGAAATCCATTTTTTAACCAAATAAGGACCCATATTACAGTGGTCATAATGAAGACTAGGCTAGGCATGTTCAAACATTCATACATTGATACACATGGATTATTCAACATCAATTCATGTAAATAACAGCATATATAACCACTTCAACGTAATAGAATCACAATTTTGATAACAAGTCAAGATCACAAAGCCCATGCAAGGACTAAATTAATTTAGGGAAGGAACATGAGTTCATCATGAAATTAGAGTAAAATAACGTTCAAACCAATACATTAATATAAATTCATCATGATTCATCCATTTAAAATGATTTTAAAAAGAACCCATGGCTAGATTGAAGAAGAAGAGGTTTGATCATGAAACTTTCTTTGAAAACATTGAGATTAACTCTCCAAGTGAAAGGTTACTTAGAGATGAAGGATAACCATACCTTTGTATATTTGAAAACCTCTAAAACTAGATGATTCATCCATGGAAATCCAAGCTCCAAGGTGTTCTTGAGCTTCACAAACAATGGTGGTTTCTAGGGAGAATATTTTGGAGGGAAAAGTTCAATTTCGTGAGTGGGGATTGGGAATGGGGTGTTCACGTTTTCGATGACTTATACAAACCCCAAAGTAGCTAAATAAACATATTAGAATCAGGTTAGGACGTGGGGTTAATTTCCTATTCACCTCTTAAATAAAACAATTGCAGTGCAGTAGCTACAGGCCACGATCGACGGACAAATCGACTCGCCATCCTTTGGCTTCCGTCGAGTGGTCCTTAGCCAAATTTTGGGTTGATACCTGACCAAGATAAGTTTCCATCGACGAGACCTCACCAAAGGTCCGTTGGTTGACCAACTGGCCGTCGTTTTGGTCCGTCGATTGACACTGCCAAGGCAGTGCCTCGACCAGCCTTTGGTGCTTCTTCTGGGGCCTTTTGTGGGTCTCTTTAGAAGTCATACACGGACGTTTCCAACGTAAATACAACCCTTAAGAAGTTTTATACCTTCCAAATAAGTTTAACCCAAAACAAATACCTACAACTCGTCCAAAAAGGCAAGGCCCCATCAAGACACACATTGAGCGTCTTACGGGCTATCTTTCGAATGCCTTGGATGTTCTTGGTCGTTCGACCTCCAAAATTCTGGAAATTCCATAATCCATATTTAAACATCATTGTAAATTATATTAATACTTCATAATCTCATACCATACAATATATAAACACGCATGGACACAAGAGACACATAGGTGACTAGTCTTCGAACGTCTTGGTTGTCCCTTGACGTTTGACTTCCAAATAACCTCAAACTTTAGAAACTGCCTCTAAACTATATCATAAGTCATTTTACAACCTTAAACCCTTAAGACAAATATGTTAGGCTCTAGACACCCTAACACATTTTGGGGTCTTACAAAAAACTACTACGCATCCCACATCAGATAATGCTATCGACGAAACAACCCTTTAAATGTGTCATTATGGGAGTGAATGTCATAATCAAAGTGGAATCATCTAACTATATCTAAATGTACTTACTACATAGCAGATTGTACAAATCTATAAGTTGTGTTCGTCCTTCACCAACTGATACTTATCACAACAAAGGGGGAACTCACATAACCCAAAAGCTAAAGAAAACAATCATTCTTTTCTAGGCATTAATTAGCAACAAAATACTGGTATAATTAGACAAACATACATAAAATACAATTCACAGAAAAAACTTTTGCATTATAAATGATCAAATGTCATCATTTTTTTGTAATCGAACAAACCTACAAAGAGGTCATTTAAATATTAATGTTTTGTAATGCAAAAAATGTAAATTAAAGTTCCTTGACAATCTAACAAAGATATAAAGTCATACCCATAAAGTTGTGAATACGTATTCAAAAAAAGTTAAACTCATGTGATTATAACAAAATTCGTACGATTTTATAATTAAAAACAAAGTTACAAATTGCTTTACCTTTAAATCTAAGACATAAAAATGATTAAAACAACATAAATATCCATCCTATGGGTAATTGTAGACAACTCTAAACAGGAGAAAAAATAGATTATTAGGATGAAGAAACCCAAAGTATATTCTAAAGAGAAATGGAGCAACTAACTTTATAAGAAGAAAAGAAATTGATTCCTCTATAATAATTGAAACTTCCAAGGAAAAGATAGCTTATTGGTCTATGGGTATGAAGCCAAAGACACAAGTTATACATGCAAAATTCCCGCCTTGGGGACTGCTACTGCGACAACAAATACTACGCATGCCACCTCAGATAATGTTATCGATGAAACAACCCTTTACATGAGTCATTATGGGAGTGAATATCGTAATTGAAGTGGAATCATCTAACTATATCTAAAAGGTACTTGCTACGTAGCAGATGGTACAAATCTATAAGTTGTGTTCGTCCCTCACCAACTTATACTTATCACAACAAAAAGGGAACTGATATAACCAAAAGCTAAAGAAAACAACCTTTCTTTTCTAGGCATTAATTAGCAACAATTAATGGTATAATTAGACAAACAAACATAAAATACAATTCACAGCAAAAACTTTTGCATTATAAATGCTCAAATATCATCATTTTTTCGTAACCTAAAAGACCTACATAAAGGTTATTTTAATATTAATGTTTTGTATGCAAAAAAATATAAATTAAAGTTCCTTGACAATATGCCAAAGATATAAAGTCATACCCATAAAGTTGTGAATACGTTTCAAAAAAATATTAAACTCATGTGATTATAGCAAAATTTGTATTATTAGATAACTTAAAATAAAGTTACTGATTGTTTTACCTTTAAACCTAAAACATTAAAATGATTAAAACAGCATAAATATCCACCCTATGGGTAATTGGAGACAACGCTTAATAGGAAAAAAAATAGTTTTTTAGGATGAAGAAACCCCAAAGTATAATCTGAAGAGAAATTGAGCAACCAATTGTAAAAGAAGAAAATAAATCGATTCCTCTATAATAATTGTAACTTCCAAGGAAAATATGGATTATTGATCTATGGGTATGAAGCCAAAGACACATGTTATACATGCAAAATTTCGGCCTTAGGGAACGCTACTGTGACAAGAACTATTACACATCCCACATCAGATAAAGCTATCGACGAAACAACTCTTTACATGTGTCATTATGGGAGTGAATTTCAAAATTGAAGTACAATCATATAACTATATCTAAAGGTACTTGCTACATAGCAGATAGTAAAAATCTATAAGTTGTGTTCATACCTCACCAACTGATACTTATCATAACAAAGGGGCAACTCACGTAACCAAAAGCTAAAGAAAACACAATCTTTTCTAGGAATTAATTAGCAAAAAATTACTGGTATAATTTGACAAACAAACATAAAATACGATTTACAGCAAAAAATTTTGCATTATAAATGCTCAAATGTCATCATTTTTTCGTAATCTAAAAAACCTATATAAAGGTCATTTAAATATTAATGTTTTGTAATGCAAAAAAAATGTAAATTAAATTTTCTTGACAATCTAACAAGATATAAAGTCATACCCATAAAGTTATGAATACGTATCAAAAAAATGTTAAACTCATGTTATTATAGCAAAATTGGTATAATTAGGTAACTTAAAAGAAAGTTAAAGATTGCTTTACCTTTAAATCTAAGACATTAAAATGACTAAACAACATAAATATCAACCCTATGGGTAATTGGAGACAAAGCTTAGCAGGAAAAAAAAATAGATTATTAGGATGGAGAAACACCAAAGTATATTCTGAAGAGAAATTGAGCAACTAACTGTAAAGAAGAAAAGAAATTGATTCCTCTATAATTGAAATTTCCAAGGAGAAGATGGCTTATGGTCTTTTGGTATGAAGCCAAAGACATATATTAGAGAATCAAAATTCTTGCCTTAGGGTTCCCTACTGTGACAACAGCTACTAAACATCCCACATCAGATAATGCTATCAATGAAACAACCCTTTATATGTGTCATTATGGGAGTGAAGGTCATAATTGAAGTGGAATCATCTAACTATATCTTAAGGTACTTGCTACGTACCAGATGGTACAAATCTATAAGTTGTGTTCGTCCCTCACGAACTGATACTTATCACAACAAAGGGGAAACTCACATAACCAAACGCGAAATAAAACAACCATTCTTTTAAAGGAATTAATTAGCAACAAATTACTGGCATAATTAGACAAACAACATAAAATACAATTCGCAGCAAAAACCTTTGCATTATAAATGCTCAAATGTCATCATTTTTTCATAATCTAACAAACCTACATAGAGGTCATTTAAATACTAATGTTTTATAATGCAAAAATATATTAATTAAAGTTCCTTGACAATCTAAAAAAGATATAAAGTCAGACTCATAAAGGTTGTGAATACGTATCTAGAAAAAGTTAAACTCCACTGATTATACCAAAATTCGTATAATTAGATAACTTAAATGAAAGTTACATATTAGTTTACCTTTAAATTTAAGACATTAAAATGATTAAAATAACATAAATATCCACCCTATGGGTAATTGGAGACAAAAGTTAATAGGAAAAAAAATAAATTATTAGGATGAAGAAAGACCAAAATATAGTCTTAAGAGAAATTGAGCAACTAACTATAAAAGAAGAAAAGATTTTGATTCCTCTATAATAATGGAAATTTCCAAGGAAAAGATGGGTTATTGGTCTTTGGGTATAAAGCTTAAGACACATGTTATACATGTAAAATTCCCGCCTTAGGGATCCCTACTGTGGCAACAACTACAACGCATCCCACATCAGATAATGCTAGTGACGAAACAACCGTTAACATGTGTCATTATGGGAGTGAATGTCATAATTGAAGTGGAATCATCTAACTATATCCAAAGGTATTTGCTACATAGCAGATGGTTTAAATTTATAAGTTATGTTCATCCCTCACCAACTGAAACTTATCACAACAAACGGGGAACTCACATAACCAAAACCTAAAGAAAACAAACATTCTTTTCTAGGACCTAATGACAACAAATTACTGATATAATTAGTCAAACAAACATAAAATATAATTCGCAGCAAAAACTTTTGCATTATAAATGCTCAAATGTCATTATTTTTTCATAATCTAACGAACCTACATAGAGCTCATTTAAATATCAATGTTTTGTAATGGAAAAAAATAAATTAAAGTTCCATGACTATCTTACAAAGATATAAAGTCTAACCCATAAAGTTGTGAATACGTATCCAAAAAAAGTTAAACTCATGTGATTCTAGCAAAATTTGTATAATTAGATAACTTAAAAGAAAGTTAGAGATTGTTTAACCTTTAAATCTAAGACACTAGAATGATTTAAATAACATGAGTATCCATTGTATGGGTAATTGGAGACAACTCTTAACAGGATAAAAAATAGATTATTAGGATGAAGAAACCCAAAAGTATATTCTGACGAGAAATTGAGCAACTAACCGTAAAAGAAGAAAAGAAATTGATTCCTTTATAATAATTGAATTTTCCAAGGAAAAGATGACTTATTGGTCTTTGGGTATGACGTCAAAGACATATGTTATACATGCAAAATTCCCGCCTTAGGGACCCCTACTGTTAAAACAGCTACTACACATCACACATCAGATAACGCTATCGATGAAACAATCCTTTACATGTGTCATTATGGAAGTGAATGCCATAATTGAAGTGGAATCATCTAACTATATCTAAAGGTAAGTGCTACGTAGCAGATGGTAAAAATCTACAAGTTGTGTTCGTCCTTCACCAACTGATACTTATCATAACAAAGGGGAACTCATATAACTAAAAGTTAAAGAAAATAACCATATTGTTGTAGGAAGTAATTAACAAAAAATTCCTAGTATAATTAGGTAAATAAACATAAAATACAATTCTGAGAAAATACCTTTGCATTATAAATAATCAAATGTCCTTATTTTTTCGTAATCTAACAAAACTACATATAGGTCATTTAAATATTACTGTTTTGTAATGCAAAAAATATAAATGAAAGTTCCTTGAAAATCTAACAAAGATATAAAGTCAGACCAATAAAGTTGTGAATACGTATCCAGAAAAAGTTAAACTCATCTGCTTATAGCAAAATTTGTATAATTCGATAACTTAAAAGAATTTAAATATTGTTTTACCTTTAAATCTAAGTCATTAAAATGTTTAAAATAACATAAATATCCACCCTATGGTTAATTAGAGACAAAGCTTAATAGGAAAAAAAATAGATTATGAGGATGAAGAAACCCCAAAGTATATTTCTGAATAGAAATTGAGCAATTAATAGTAAAAGAAGTAAAGAAATTGTTTCCTCTACAATAATTGAAATTTCCAAGAAAAATATGGCTTATTGGCCTTTGGGTATGAAGCAAAAGACACATGTTATACATGCAAGTTTTTCGCCTTAGTAATCCCTACTGTGAAAACAGCTACTACGCATCCCACATCAGATAATACTATCGACAAAACAACCCTTTACATGTATCATTATGGGAGTGAATGTCATAATTGAAGTGGAATCATTTAACTATATCTAAAGGTACTTGCTAAGTAGCGGATGATACAACCAAGGGCGAACTCACATAACCAAAAGCTAAAGAAAATAACTATTCTTTTCTAGGCATTAAATAGCAACAATTTACTGGTATAGTTAGACAAACAAAAATAAAATACAATTTGCAGCAAAAACTTTTGCATTATAAGTACTCAAATGTCATCATTTTTTCGTAACCTAAAAAACCTACATAGAGGTTATTTAAATATTAATGTTTTTGTAGTAAAAAAATAGAAATTAAAGTTCCTTGATAATCTAACAAAGATATAAAGTCATACCCATAAAGTTGTGAATACGTATCTAGAAAAATTTAATTCATTTAATTATAGAAAAATTCGTATAATTAGATAACTTAAAGGAAAGTTACACATTGCTTTACCTTTAAATCTAAGTCATTAAAATTATTAAAACATCATAAATATCTATCTTATAGGTATTTGGAGCCAACACTTAACAAGGAAAAAAACATATTATTATGATGAAAAAACCCCCAAGTACATTTTTAGAGAAATTGAGCAATTAACTGTAAAAAAAAATAAAATTGATTGCGCTATAATAACAGAAATTTCCAAGGAAAAGATGGCTTATTAGTCTATGGGTATGAAGACAAAGACACATGGTATACATGCAAAATTTCCGCCTTAGGGACCCCTACTATGACAACAGATACTACGCATCCTACATCAGATAATGCTATCGACGAAACAACCCATTACATGTGCCATTATGGGAGTGAATGTCATAATTTAATTGGAATCATCTAACTGTATCTAATGGTATTTGCTACGTAGCAGATGGTACAAATCTATAAGCTCTGTTCGTCCCTCACCAACTGATACTTATCACGACAATGTCACGACCCAAAACCGGGCCGCGACTGGCACCCACACTACCCTCCTATGTGAGCGAACCAACCAATCTAAACCTTAACATTTTAACAATATCAACAGAAAGTAATGCGAAGACTTAAACTCATTAATAAAAACCAATCTAATAACTATTAAATTCAAACATCTATTATTCCCCAAAATCTGGAAGTTCAACACAAGAACATCTATGATCGAATACTAAACTAAAAATGTCTAAGAAGCTAAAACAAATAAAGCTAGTCCATGAAGGAAGTTCAAGGCATCAAGACTGAAGAAGAAGATCCAGTCCAAGCTAGACGCATTAGCTCACCCTGAATTTCCGATGTATGAAGACTGGCTAGAATTACTGCTGAGTTGAAGTGACGGGACGTTTGCTGCATTCCACAAATAACAAAGAAGAAAACATAAAAGTAGGGGGGTCAGTACAACCACAAGTACTGAGTAGATATCATCGGCCAACTCAAAATAGAAGATAATATATATCAAGTAATATTATAAATCAACTATAAACTCAACATGTAGCAACACAAGTACTATAATCATCAACAATTACCATCAAGTCATCCATGAGGGCTCAAGCCTCAATACCATACTCATTTGGGAATTAAGTTTATTAGATTGAGTATATTTATCATCTTTCAAGATTCATTATCTTTCTTCTCTTGTGTCGGTACGTGACACTCTGATCCCCTACCACTAGTGTCGGTACGTGACACTCCGATCCCCTAATTCTACGTGTCGGTTTGTGATACCTGATCCCCTATATGTTCGGTACGTGACACTCCGATCCCCTATATGTGTCGGAACGTGACACTCCGATCCCCTATATGTGTCGGTACGTGACACTCCGATCCCCTAATTCTACGTGTCGTTCGTGACACCCGTCCCACTAATACTATGTGTCGGAAAGTGACACTCCGATCCACTAATACTATGTGTTGGAACGTGACACTCCGATCCACTAACCTCATTCTATCCGTCATCAAGCCTTCTCTATACCAAGGCATCATCAATCCCATTACTTTAATTCATCGAGCCTTCTTTTATACCAAGGCATCATCATTAATAACGTAGATTAAAGTTTCTTTCAAGATTTGGATTCAATGGTTTTCATCATGCTTGTTTTATCAAATTCACATAATCATATTCATGAAGCATACAATTAAGCATATAGACAGGTTTACAATACCACCAATACATATCATTCACTATTAAGAGTTCACTATGACTATCGTAAAACCATAACCTACCTCCACCGAAGAATTGGAATCAACAAGCAATTTCCCAAGCTTTGATATTCCTCTGCCTCTTGATCGATCAATTTCTCTCTCTCCTTGTTCTCTCTATTTTCTTTATTCAAACCCTCTTCTTTTACCCTAATTAACATATAATTAAGTGTAAAAGATGGCAGTAATACCCCACTAATAACCAGAGTTACCTCTTTTATCCTCAAGAATTTGAGTTATTAATATAAACCCACGAAATCCATAATTAAGGAAAGAATAGTCCAAAACGTCCCTTAAAACGTGTAAAGAAATCGATTCTACCTGGGATTTGCGCAACCTGTGACGGCCCGTCATGCCTGCGACGGTCCGTCACGCAGGTCGTCGCAACATCTTAGAACCCATTTTTTCACTAAGTAGATGTGACGGTCCGTCACACCTGTGGCAGTCCGTCCTGCACCTCCGTCATGACGGTCGAGACTCATTTCCCGTACCAAAATTCTAAGAGTTGAAGTGTTTTGCAATGGGAGCTTACGACGTCTCGTCGTCGTGGCTGTGACGGCCTCGTCCTGCAGGTCCGTCACAGATTACAGAGAGTCGATTTTTAATCCAATTTTCAGAACTCTTAATTGTTCTGGAACGAGACACCCTCGATGGTCCGTCGGCCCCTAACGGCCCGTCGTGGTATCCGTTGTCTCACCCAGTTTTTTCAGAAATAAAACTGCTGCTTAAAACGACTAAACAGGTCGTTACAGTAGATACCAATTTACCCATCGTTCGTCCTCGAACGATCAAAAAGAAAAAAAGCAAGGGCGAAAAGAAGTACCTGAATCTGTAAACAGATGTGGGTATTTTTCTTGCATATCTGCCTCCTTCTCCCAAGTAGCCTCTTCAACCGGTCGATTCTTCCATTGAACTTTGATGGATGCAATTTCTCTAGACCTCAACTTGCGAACTTCTCTATCTAATATAGCAACCGGTTCCTCCTCATAAGTCAAATTCTCGTCAAGCAAAACTGAATCCCAACGGATGATGTAGTTTCCATCCCCATGGTATCTTTTCAACATGGACACATGAAATACCGGATGCACTCCGACAGCCCTGGAGGTAAGGCTAATTCATAAGCCACCTTCCCTACTCGCTTTAGTACCTCAAATGGTCCAATATACCTTGGACTTAACTTACCTTTTTGCCAAACCGCATCACCCCCTTTCATGGGTGAAACCTTCAACAAGACTTTTTCACCCTCCATGAACTCCAAGTCTCTAACCTTTCGGTCTGCATACTCCTTTTGTCTACTTTGCGCCGCTAGAAGCTTTTCTTGAATGCACTTCACCTTATCTAACGAATCCCTCAAGAGGTCAGTACCCCAAGGTCTAACCTCAAATGCATCAACCAACCAATGGGAGATCTACACCTCCTCCCATATAATGCTTCAAATGGAGCCATATCAATACTGGAGTGATAGCTATTATTGTATGAAAACTCTGCCAAAGGTAAGAAGCTATCCCAATGGCCACCAAACTCTATCACGCATGCACGAAGCATATCCTCCAACACTTGAATCGTTCGCTCAGACTGACCATCAGTCTGAGGGTGAAACGCAGTACTAAGGTCTAACCTAGTACCTAATTCAGTATGCAACGTTCTCCAAAACTTAGAAGTACATTGCGTACCTCTATCTGATATAATGGAGAGTGGAACTCCATGCAGTCGAACGATTTCTGAGATGTAGATTTTAGCTAACTTCTCTGCATTGTAGGTCACCTTGACCGGATAAAATGGGCAGACTTAGTTAACCTATCAACAATCACCCAAATGGAGTCATACTTACCCATTGTTTGGAAGACCAACCACAAAGTCCATTGCGATTCTCTCCCACTTCCATTCAGGAATGGGCATTCTCTGAAGTGGTTCCTCCGGTCCTTTGGTGTTCATATTTCACTTGTTGACAGTTTGGACATTTGGCAATAAAATCCACAATATCACATTTCATTCTACTCAACCAAAAGTGTTGCTTTAGGTCGCGATACATCTTGGTTGCACCTGGATGTATAGAATACCTTGAACTATGAGCCTCTGTCAAAATAGTGTTGATCAAATCATCGATGCGGGGTACACTACCCTTCCCTTAATCCTCAAACCCTTCCTCATCGATTGTTGCTTCTTTAGCCTCTCCTTGCAACACTTTATCTCGAATCCGGATCAATTTCTCTTCATCAAACTGCTTCCCCTTAATCTTGTCAAGGAAGGAGGATATTGCCTCCACACAAGCTAACAATCCTCCCTTCTCATTTACTTCTAACCTCATGAGGTCATTAGCCAACATCTGCACTTCTCTAGCCAATGGGCGTCTATAAGCTTGCAAATGAGCTAGACTTCCCATGCTTCCCGCCTTTCTACTTAAGGCATCTGCCACAACATTCGCCTTCCCGGATGATACAAAATAGTGATGTCGTAGTCCTTCAGTAGTTCCATCCATCTCCTTCGTCTCAAGTTCAAATCTTCTGAGTAAAGACATACTGTAGACTACGATGATCCGTATAGATTTCACACTTAACCCCATATAAATAATGCCTCCATTGCTTTAGTGCAAACACTAACCGCGGCCAATTCCAAGTCATGAGTTGGATTGTTACGTTCATGCACCCTTAAATTGTCTTGAAGCATAAGCAATCACGTTCTTCTCTTGCATTAGCACTGCACCCAACCCGAATAGGATGCATCACAATAAACATGAAGTTCTTACCCTCTACCGGCAAGGTGAGGATAGGTGCGGTAGTCAACAAAGTCTTGAGTTTCTGAAAACTTTCTTTGCACTCATCCGACCATACAAATGGAACATTCTGCTTAGTCAAGTTCGTCAATTGGGAAGCAATAGAAGAGAATCCCTTGACAAAGCGGCGGTAGTATCTAGCTAACCCAACAAAGCTTCTTATTTCTGACACATTAGTGGTCTCACCCAATTCTTCACTGTCTCAATCTTAGATGGATCTACCATCACTCCTTCCTTAGAAACCACATGCCCCAAGAAGGACACTGCATCTAGCCAAAACTCACACTTAGAGAACTTGGCATAAAGCTTTTTCTCCCTCAACATTTCCAATACCATTCTCAAATGCTCCTCATGTTCCTTCTTGCTTTTAGAGTAAATCAGTATATCATCAATAAACACGATCACAAAGAGATCCAGATATGGCTTAAAAATCCCATTCATCAAGCTCATAAACGCAGCAGGGATATTCGTAAGACCAAATGACATCACTACAAATTCATAATGTCCATACCTAGTTCGAAAAGCAGTCTTTGGCACATCCGTTGCCCGTATTTTCAATTGATGATAACCGGATCTCAAGTCAATCTTAGAGAAGACACAAGCACCTTGTAACTGATCGAACAAGTCATCAATGCGGGGAAGAGGATACTTATTCTTAATAGTTACCTTGTTCAACTGCCGGTAGTCTATGCACATCCGAAAACTCCCATCCTTCTTCTTTACAAACAAAACCGGAGCACCCCAAGGAGATGCACTTGGTCTAATGAAACCTTTGCTCAACAACTCTTGAAGTTAGGCCTTTAACTCTCTTAACTCCACGGGAGTCATTCTATAAGGGGGTATAGAAATGGGGCGAGTACCCGTTCAAGATCGATACAGAAGTCAAAATCCCTATCCGGTGGCATACCAGGAAGATCTGCAGGGAACACATCCAAAAACTCACAGACTACCGAAACCGCTCAATCGAAGGTACTTGGGTAGTGTCATCCTGAGATGTGCCAAGAAAGATAAACACCCTTTACTAACCATTTTCTTAGCACGAAGAAAGGATATGATTCGCACCGGATTGGAAGTGTAGTCGCCCTCCCACACTATCAGATCTGTCCCAGGCTTGGCTAATGTCACCGTTTTAGCATTACAATCCAAAATCGCAAAATTCGGAGAAAGCCAAGTCATACCCAGAATTACATCAAAATCAACCATTTCTAAGATAACCAAATCTACATAAGTGTTGCTCCCCACAAAGTTCACCAAACAAGACCTATATACCTTTTCAACTACCACAGACTCACCCACCGGAGTAGAAACACGAATAGGCGTGTCAAGTAATTCACAATGTAAATTTAGATCATTAGCAAATGAGGAAGATACATAAGAAATGTGGATCCAGGATCAAACAATACAGAAGCCATGCAATCACAAACCAGAAGGTACCTGTGATGACATCATCAGATGTCTCCGCCTCCGATCTCCCAGGGAAAGCGTAACAATGGGCCCTATCACCAGTCTGTCCGTTGCCCCTACCATGTTGTGTCGTAGTGGCTCCAAGTTTGCCCATCACCTCTGCCGTTTTGTGTGACCACCATTACCTCGACCACCACGTCCTCCAGAAAAGCGGCCTCTACCATGACCACCTCTACCTCTAGCTATTGGGGGTCTGTAACTCTGTTTTGGACAATTCCTCCTAATATGTCCAATCTCCCCACACCCATAACACTCTCTGGAGTCAGGCATAGGTCTCTCGAAGTAGTGTTGACCGTTCTGAGGTGGACCCCCAACTACAGTCTGTAGTGTAGACTGAATGGGTCGAACTGAGTAACCTCCGGAACTCTGTCCTTTGGAGTAGGAACCATTAAACTCACCTCCCTTTCGAAACCTTTTTGATGTCGATGTCGTGGTGAAGTCATCTGGCTTCACTCCTTCCACCTCTATCACAAAGTCTACCACCTCTTGGAAGGATTTTGCCGTAGCCGCTACCTGTAAGGCTGAAATCCGCAATTTTGACCTCAACCCCTTCACAAACGGCGAATCCGTTCTTGTGGACTGAAACAAAGTTGGGTGACATACCTGGATAATGCACGGAATTTGGCCTCATATGCGTCCGAACCTACCTCCTACCTTGCTCTAAGCTCAAGAATTCATCTCTTTTCCTATCCCTCAAAGTCCGTGGGATGTACTTCTCCATAAAAAAGCTAGAAAATGAGGCCCAAGTCATAGGTGTTGCCTCTGTCGGTTGACACTCAACATGTGATCGCCACCACATCTTGGCGTTCCCTTGGAACTGATAACTCACGAACTCAACACCAAACCATTCTACTATACCCATCTTGTGTAGTAGCTCATGACAGTCAACCAGAAAATCGTAAGCATCCTCAGATTCGGCACCCTTAGAGACTGGGGGTTTCAATTTCAAGAACTTACTGAAAAGTTCATGCTAATCATTGGTCATTATGGGCCCCGTAGTCAGACGAGGAAACGTGTCTATCTCCAACGAGGCATCCATGCGGGGAGCCATAGCAGCCGCATGTCGTATCTCTGAAACCGGAGGTGTTGGTGCAGAAACCACTGGAGGTGCCTGACCCTGATCAGATATCCCGCTAAGATAAGCAAGAACCTGATTGATCATCTCTGGGGTAGGTTGGGGTGGCAATTCCTCATTTTGCACTTGTTCATTCTCCCCTTCCTCACCCTCTCTTATCACCTCCTCGGTCGGTGGAGGAGTCACCGCCCTAGCATCAGATGGACTAGGTGCTCGTCCTCTTCCTCTAGAGGACGTCCTCCCACGACCTTTACCACGACCTCTTGCCACTGATCTTCCTCGAGCTACAGCCCCAGTGGCTGGCTCAGACGCATCCTGTCTTGCCGTTGTCGCTGCTGGCGCGGTCGTTGCTCTAGTTCTAACCATCTGCGAAAATAGAGTGAAGATGGTCAGATACCAATTCGTATCGCCTAGATACCAATTGGACTCAAGTAGTAGCACGAAAGAAAGAAAGAAAG
The DNA here is from genome assembly GCA_027705065.1 of Solanum peruvianum. Taxonomy (NCBI): domain Eukaryota; kingdom Viridiplantae; phylum Streptophyta; class Magnoliopsida; order Solanales; family Solanaceae; genus Solanum; species Solanum peruvianum. The sequence goes on from JAKWJD010001759.1 coordinate 53,098,210, forward strand.
AGTGGAATTTTCCTAAAGTCCTTATAGCCTCTCAATGAAAAGTAAAGGCGTCCCCCTACCGTTCCTTAAGACTCTACTAGACCTGTTCTTGTGTGATGAGACCAACGAACCTAATGCTCTGATACCAAGTTTGTCACGACCCAAAACCGGGTCGCGACTGGCCCCCACACTTACCCTCCTATGTGAGCGACCAACCAATCTAAACCTTAACATTTTAACATATATCAACAGAAATATGCGGAAGACTTAAAATCATTAATAAACCAATCCAATAACTATTAAAATTCAACATCTATTATTCCCCAAAATCTGGAAGTCATCATCACAAGAACATCTATGATCGAATTACTAACTAAAAATGTCTAAGAAGCTAAAACAAATAAAAGCTAGTCCATGCGGAAGTTCAAGGCATCAAGACTTGAGAAGAAGATCCAGTCCAAGCTAGACGCATTAGCTCACCCTGAATTTCCGATGTAGTGAAGACTGGCTAGAATTACTGCTGAGTTGAAGTTGACGGGAACGTTGCTGCATTCCACAAATAACAAAGGAGAAAACATAAAAGTAGGGGTCAGTACAACCACAAGTACTGAGTAGATATCATCGGCCAACTCAAAATAGAAGATAATATATATCAAGTAATATTATAAATCAACTATAAACTCAACATGTAGCAACAACAAGTACTATAATCATCAACAAGTACCATCAAGTTCATCCATGAGGGCTCAAGCCTCAATACCATACTCATTTGGGAATTAAGTTTATTATTGAGTATATTTATCATCTTTCAAGTTCATTATCTTTCTTCCTCTTGTGTCGGTACGTGACACTCCGATCCCCTACCACTATGTGTCGGTACGTGACACTCCGATCCCCTAATTCTAATTCTACGTGTCGGTTCGTGACAACCCCCTCCCCTATATGTGTCGGTACGTGACACTCCGATCCCCTATATGTGTCGGAAGTTGACACTCCGATCCCCTATATTGTCGGTACGTGACACTCCGATCCCCTAATTCTACGTGTCAGTTTGTGACACCCGTCCCACTAATACTATGTGTCGGAACGTGACACTCCGATCCACTAATACTATGTGTGGGAACGTGACACTCCCATCCACTAACCCCATTCTATCCGTTCATCAAGCCTTCTCTATACCAAGGCATCATCAATCCCATTACTTCAATTCATCGAGCCTTATTTTATACCCAGGCATCATCATTATAACGTAGATTAAAGTTTCTTTCAAGATTTGGGATTCAATGGTTTTCATCATGCTTGTTTTATCAAATTCACATAATCATATTCATGCAAGCATACAATTAAGCATATAGACAGGTTTACAATACCACCAATACATATCATTCACTATTAAGAGTTCACTATTACTATCGTAAAAACCATAACCTACCTCCACCACCGAAGAATTGGAATCAACAAGCAATTCCCAAGCTTTGATATTCCCTCTGCCTCTTGATCGATCAATTTCTCTCTCTCCTTGTTCTCTCTATTTTCTTTATTCAAACCCTCTTTCTTTTACCCTAATTAACATATATTAATTGTAAAAGATGGCAATAATACCCCACTAATTAACCCAGAGTTACCTCTTTTATCCCTCAAGAATTGAGTTATTAATCTAACCCACGAAATCCATAATTAAGGAAAGAATAGTCCAAAACGTCCCTTAAAACGTGTAAAGAAATCCGATTCTGCCAGGGATTTGCGCAACCTGTGACGGCCCGTCGTGCCTGCGACGGTCCGTCACGCAGGTCGTCGCAACATCTTAGAACGCCATTTTTCACTAAGTAGACTGTGACGGTCCGTCACACCTGTGACGGTCCGTCCTGCACCTCCGTCATGACGGTTAGAGACTCGTTTCCCGTACCAAATTCTCAAGAGTTGAAGTGTTTTGCAACGGGAGCTTACGACGTCTCGTCGTGGCTGTGACGGCTCGTACTGCAGGTCCGTCACAGATTACAGAGAGTCGATTTTAATGCTCAATTTCAGAACTCTAAGTGTTCTGGACGAACAAGAAACACCCCCCTCGACGGTCCGTCGTGGTATCCGTTGTCTCACCCCCAGTTTTTCCAGAAATAAAATCTGCTGCATAAAATGACTAAACAGGTCGTTACAGACAAAGGGGGAACTCACATAACCAAAAGCTAAAGAAAACAACAACTCTTTTCTAGGCATTAATTAGCACGAATTACTTGAATAATCAGACAAACAAACATCAAATAAAATTCGCAGCAAAAAGTTTTGTATTATAAATGCTTAAATGTCATCATTTTTTCGTAATCTTACAAACCTACATAGAGGTCATTTAAATATTAATGTTTTATAATGCAAAAAAATATAAATAAAGTTCCTTGACAATCTAACAAAAATATAAAGTCAGACACATAAAGTTGTGAATACGTAGCTAAAAAAATTAAACTCATATGATTATAGCAAAATTCGTATAATTTGAAACTTAAAAGAAAGTTACAAATTGCTTTACCTTTAAATCTAAGACATTAAAATGATTAAAACTGCATAAATATCAATCCTAGGGGTAAGTGGAGACAACTCTTAACAGGTAAAAAAATAGATTATTAGGATGAAGAAACCCCAAAGTATATTCTGAAGAGAAATTGAGCAACTAACTGTAAAAGAAGAAAAGAAATTGATTCCTCTTTAATAATTTAAATTTTAACAAAAAAGATGGTTTATTGGTCTACGGGTATGAAGCCAAAGACACATGTTATACATGAAAAATTCACGCCTTAGAGACCCCTACTGTGACAACAGCTACTACTCATCCCACATCAGATAATGCTATCGATGAAACAACCCTTTACATGTGTCATTATTGGAGTGAATGTCATAATAGAAGTGGAATCATATAACTATATCTAAAGGTACTTGCTAAGTAGAGGATGATACAAATCTATATGTTGTGTCCGTCCCTCACCAATTAATACTTATCATAGCATAGGGGGAACTCACGTAACAAAAAGCTAATGAAAACAACCATTATTTTCTAGGCACTAATTAGCAACAAATTCCTTGTATAATTAGACAAACAAACACAAAATACAATTCGGAGCAAAAACTTTTGCATTATTAATGCTCAAATGTCATCATTTTTTCATAATCTAACAAACCTACATAGAGGTCATTTAAATATTAATGTTTTGTAATGCAAAAAGATATAAATTAAAGTTCCTTGACAATTTAACAAATAAATAAAGTCAGACCCATAAATTGTGAATACGTATCCAAAAATAGTTAAGCTAATGTGATTATTGTTAGGACCGAAATAAACAGGTGTAAATGCGGAAGCTAGCAAAGCAAACCTCGAAAGATCACGAGTAAGAAGACAACGAGAAATATACCAAAAGACACAAAGATTTAACGTGGTTCGGTCAATCGACCTACGTCCACAAAGGAGATGAGCAATCCACTATAAATATGAGAGTACAAAATATAGAGAGAAACAACCTCAACTAATTCACTCGGAATACATGAGAGATTTACACAAGTGATAACGTATCCAACTTGTGACCCATAAATTCTCCCCCTAACCAAAATCTCAAAGCCTTTAAGACTACATTGTGAATGCTGATTAAGTTAGAAGGAACATGCCTCTATTTATAGAGTTCTAAACCTTTTCTTACAAGAAAAAGGATTAGTCAATCCAAAAACTTTTTCCTAAAAGGAAAACCTATTTATGGTAAGAAATCAGGACAAATAAAACCCAACAAGTCTCCCCCTTGCCCTGAATTTCTGACAAAATAAATTTGTCCACCTTCTTGACTTAATCTTCAACAACTTGCTTCTCCTCTCCATAATCTCCTTTGCAAAATTTATGTCTCAACACAGAGAACCTCTCTGAAACAATTTCTCCAACAAAATCTTCGTTAGTGTCAAAAAAGGTTGTTGCTAGAACTACACCCGTCAAGATGAACATCTCTTTCTAAACTGGTTCAATCATCGTTTATCGAATCATAAAACCTGATTCCATCATTGAATCTGGCTCTGATACCACTTGTTAGGATCAGAAATAAGCAGGTGTAAACGCGGAAGCTAGCAAAGCAAACCTCAAAAGACTACGAGTAAGAAGACAACGAGAAATATACCAAAAGACACAAAGATTTAACGTGGTTCGGTCAATCGATCTATGTCCACAAAGGAGATGAGCAATCCACTATAAATATGAGAGTACAAAATACAGAGAGAAACAACCTCAACCAATTCACTCGGAATACATGAGAGGTTTACACAAGCGATAACATATCCAACTTGTGACCCATAAATTCTCCCCATAACCAAAACTCTAAAAGCCTCTAAGACTACATTATGAATGCTGATTAAGTTAGAAGGAACATGCCTCTATTATAGAGTCCTAAACCTTTTCTACAAGAAAAAGGATTAGTCAATTCAAAAACTTTTTCCTAAAAGGAAAACCTATTTATGGTAAGAAATCATGACAAATAAAACCCAACAATTATAGCAAAATTCATAAAATTAGATAACTTAGAAGAAAGTTACAAATTGTTTTACCTTTAAATATAAAACATTAAAATGATTAAAACATTATAAATATCAACTCTATGGGTAAGTGGAGACAACTCTTAACACGTAAAGGAATAGATTATTCGGATGAAAAAACTCCAAAGTATATTCTGAAGAGAAATTGAGTAACTAACTGTAAAAGAAGAAAATATATTGATTCTCTATAGTAATTGAAATTTGCACGGAAAGGATGGCTTATTGGTCTACGGGTATGAATCCAAAGACACATGTTATACATGCAAAATTCCCGCCTTAGGGACCCTTATTGTGACAACAGCTACTACGCATCCCACATCAGATAATGCTATCGACGAAACAACCCTTTACATGTGTCATTATGGGAGTGAATGTCTTAATTGAAGTGGAATCATCAAACTATATCTAAAGGTACATGCTACGTAGCAGATGGTACAAATCTATAAGTTGTGTCCGTCTCTCACCAACTAATACTTATCATAACATAGGGGAACTCACATAACCAAAAACTAATCAAAACCACCATTCTTTTCTAGGCACTAATTAGCAAACAAACAAACTATAAAATACAATTCAGAGCAAAACTTTTGCATTATAAATGCTCAAATGTCATCATTTTTGGTAATCTAACAGACCTACATAGAGGTCATTTAAATATTAATGTTTTGTAATGCAAAAAAATATAAATTAAAGTATTTCGACAATCTAACAAATATATAATGTCAGACCCATAAAATTGTGAATACATTTCCAAAAAAATTTAAACTCATGTGATTATAGCAAAATTCATATAATTAGATAACTTAAAAGAAAGTTACAAATTGATTTACCTTAATATCTAAGACATTAAAATGATTAAAACATCATAAATATCAACCCTATAGGTAAGTGGAGAAAACTCTTAACAGGTAAAAAAAATAGATTATTAGGATGAAGAAACTCCAAAGTATATACTGAAGAAAAATTGAGCAACTTACTGTATAAAAAAAAAGAAATTTTCCTCTATAATAATTGAAATTTCTAAGGAAAATATGGCTTGTTGGTCTACGGGTATGAAGCCAAAGACACATGTTATACATGCAAAATTTTCGCCTTAAGGACCTCTACTGTGACAATAGCTACTACGCATCCCAAATTAGATAATGTTATCGATGAAACAACCCTTTACATGTGTCATTGTGGGAGCGAATGTCATAATTGAAGTGAGATCATCTAGCTATATCTTAAGGTACTTGCTACGTACCAGATGGTACAAATCTATAAGTTGTGTTCATCCCTCACGAACTGATACTTATCACAACAAAGGAAGAACTCACATAACCAAAAGCGAAACAGAAGAACCATTCTTTTCTAGGAATTAATTAGCAACAAATTGCTGGTATAATTAGACAAACAACACAAAATACAATTCTCAGCAAAAACCTTTGCATTATAAATGCTCAAATGTCATTATTTTTTCTTAATCTAATAAACCTACATAGAGGTCATTTAACTATTATTGTTTTGTAATGCAAAAATATATAAATTAAAGTTCCTTCACAATCTAACAAAGGTATAAAGTCAAACCCATAAATTTGTGAATACGTATCAAAAAAAGTTAAACTCTTGTTATTATAGCAAAATTTGTATAATTAGATAACTTAAAAGAAAGTTACAGATTGCTTTACCTTTAAATCTAAGACATTAAAATGATTAAAATAGCATAAATATCGACCCTATGGGTAATTGGAGACAACGCTTAATAGGAAAACAAATAGATTATTAGGATGAAGAAAACCCGAAATACATTCTGAAAAGAAATTGAGCAACTAACTGTAAAAGAAGAAAAGAAATTGATTCCTCTATAATAATTGAAATTTCCATGGAAAAGATGGCTTATTGGTCTATGGGTCTGAAGCCAAAGACACATGTTATACATGCAAAATTCTCGCCTTAGGGACCCCTACTGTGACAACAGCTACTACGCATCCCTCATCAGATGATGCTATCAACGAAACAACCCTTTACATGTGTCATTATGGGAGTGAATGACATAATTGAAATAGAATCATCTAACTATATCTTAAAAGTACTTGCTACGTAGAAGATGGTACAAATCTATAAGTTGTGTTCGTCGCTCACCAACTTATAATTATCACAACAAATGGGGAACTCACATAACCAAAAGTTAAAGAAAACAACCATTTTTTTTAGAAATTAATTAGCAATAAATTACTAGTATAATTAGACAAACAAACATAAAATACAATTCACAGCAAAAATTTTTGTATTATAAATGCTCAAATGTCATTATTTTTTCGTAATATAACAAACCTACATAGAGGTCATTTAAATATTAATATTTTGTAATGCAAAAAAACATATTAATTAAAGTTTCTTGACAATCTAAAAAAGATATAAAGTCAGACTCATAAAGTTGTGAATACGTATCTAGAAAAAGTTAAACTCGGCTGATTATAACAAAATCCGTACAATTAGATAACTTAAATGAAAGTTACATATTACTTTACCTTTAAATTTAAGACATTAAAATGATTAAAACAGCAAAAATATCCACCCTATAGGTAATTGGAGACAAAACTTAACAGGAAAAAAATAGATTATTAGGATGAAGAAACACTAAAATATATTCTGAAGAGAAATTGAGCAACTAACTATAAAAGAAGAAAAGAAATTGATTCCTCTATAATAATGGAAATTTCCAAGGACAACATGATATACATGCAAAATTCCAGCCTTAGGGATTCCTACTGTGACAACAACTACAACGCATCCCACATCAGATAATGCTAGCGACGAAATAACTGTTTACATGTGTCATTATGGTAGTGGATGTCATAATTGAAGTGGAATCATCTAACTATATCTAAAGGTACTTTCTACGTAGCAGATGGTACAAATCTATAAGTTGTGTTCGTCCCTCACCAACTGTCATTTCTAAATAAGAGATACAATATATATAGGGATAATTGTATTGAATGACAAACTAATAATATAAAATAAATATAGTAGCTATCATTTGATGTAGTTGTGTTCCATAGCAAACTGTTTGTCAGTCCCTCTGTCCCTCATATTCTTGCTCGCCACTCTCCCTCTCTCGCTCGCTTATTCATCTCGGTCTCCTCTCTCATTTTATACAATTCTATTGTATAAATTGTATTTCTCATTGTATAAAGCGAGAGAAAATTGTATAAACACATGCAATACATATATCTTCGTCCTATACACTTATATTTATACAATACCAATATTTTCTTGCACAAGTCTCTTTTACCTTTCTTGTTTTATCCAATTTCAAATTGTATATAATTTCTCTCTTTCTCGTTTTATACAATTCGATTCAATTGTATATTTCCTGCACAAGTCTCTTTTACCTTTCTTGTTTTATCCAATTTCAAATTGTATATAATTTCTGTTTCTCGTTTTATACAATTCGATTCAATTGTATATTTCCTGCACAAGTCTCTTTTACCTTTCTTGTTTTATACAAATTCAAATTGTATATAATTTTTCTCTTTCTCGTTTTATACAATTCGATTCAATTGTATATTTCCTGCACAAGTCTCTTTTTGCTTTTCTCTCTTTCTTGTTTTATACAAATTCAAATTGTATATAATTTCTCTCTTTCTCGTTTTATACAATTCAATTCTGTCTTTCTCGCTTTCTCATTTTATACAATTCAAATTATATATAATTTCTCTTTCTCGTTTTATACAATTCGTTTCAATTGTATATGTATAGCGAATTATACATATATAAGTATGCAATGGAGCGTAATTATGCAAACTTTGCTATAACATATAAATATAAATTTTATGTTTGCTATATGTAAATGTTGCCCATATATATATCACATTATGTTTTATTTGAATAAATTAATTTCATTAATTATTGTCCTATATTATTTACTATAAGTTTTTTCTTTTATTTAGTAAATAATTTCTTACTTAGCTAACTTACCTTATATTTCAAGTTAGAAACAAGTTTGGAATTTGAAAATTTAAGTCTTGCCTTTTCAAATTTGAAATTTTTTGAATTAAATTTTAAAATAACTTCAATAAATTATAAACCATAATTTACACTCCTAAATCTAAATAATTTTTTTTAAGAAAAAGAAAATAATCTCGTCATGTTAGCCCACTATCCCATATCGTCTCGATTTGTTTCATTCAATAGTGGGACAGGACGGAATTTCTTATTTATCTCAAAAATTATGGCTCGGACCGCCTCCCTAACCCGATGCCATCCCCATCTCCCACGGGTTCCCTGTTTTTGTCATGGAATTGTATTACTATTTGAAGAAGGCCATTTAACTAATTAATCACCATCAAGACTAGATTTTTTTTCCCTTCAAGATAAGTTATGATTTTAATTGGTCCTCGTTCTCTTAATATTGTTATTAATATCACAATTATTGGTAGACAGATCACCTATACATTGAAAAAGATCGTTTTGTAATTTCAACATATCATACCAAAATTTTGGCTGTTAATTACCAACCAAAAATAAAAGCCAACCACACACTCATACATTCGACAACCTTTCTGTCAATTTTTGTCCATCTCTTAGAATAGATTTCATTTGATCTTTGAAAATTAATATTTGTGCTTATCTTTTTCCTAATCAATCATTTAACACCGCAATATATTTAGCGGTAATTATTTAGCAATTATAATAAAAATATTAATATTTATAACCAAGACTATATATAAATGATAGAAAATAGCGGGAAAAAAGTAGAATTGACAAATCTTCTGCTAGCCCAAAATCATTAACTAAGATTCAAAAAATTTTACTAAAAAAGAAAGCTAGAAAGTCAAAGGCCTATTTGAGAAAGAAGACTACTTGAATTTGATTGATTTGGGTTTTGGTTGAACTGGTTTTTATAAAAATGTACTAGACCAACTGTTAGTTATGGATGGTTCTAGATATACAAATCCATGTAGAAATCTCACGTCTAGGATTAGAGAAATCAATGATTGTATTGATGATGTTAAGTACATACTCGTTATATAAAGGAGAGAACTGTAGAGTTCTATGTTAAGTATACTTAAAGTCCTATTACAATACCTATTTCTACTATAATAATAAAATAATTATAAATAATAAAATCCTAATTGTACTATAATTCTAATAGTAATCCTAGTCGTAATACAATCCTAATCGACTTCAACTAGTACAATAGTAGCAACCTAGTCGATATAATAGTCTACTCCTACTGTAAATCAAAATCTACAGCAGCGCCGTAAATTTGTCAGTCAACTTCATTGGACTTGTTCCTTTAACATGTTCCAATCGTCAGCTTCCTTTCTTCATCGACACTTGCTGCAAACACGCCAGTCAATGCGTTGGACCTGTTCCTTTGACATGTTCCAATCATCGATTTCCTTCTTTTTCAACACTAGATACAACAAAATCTAAATTATTCTATTATTTTCTATAAATTTATCTCTAAAATATCTATAAGAAAATTCTAGTAACTTTATCTTCTAATCTAGAATATCTAGATATTTTTATAATATGCTTATCTTAAATACTTACACTAAAGAAACTTGTTAGCGAAAACTTATAAAAAGAACAAAAGTATAAAATTACAATTAAAAATAAAAATGAAGAAATAAATCTTTTCACGCTGAGGCGCAGATATCTCACTCTCTTTGAGGAGATCCAAACCCACTGCAATAAACATTTTCACTGGTCCAGCAGTAATCCTCTTTGACTTGTCCCCTCCAGGATATAACAACATATTCATGAAAGAGAACTCAACAACTTGGACAAAAGTAGAGTCCAAAGCTTAACAAAAAGAACACCTCCTTTCAACTAATAAGGACTCTTTTTTGACAAACTTTATAACTCTATATTTTCTCTTACGTGTTGTGTGTTCCTAACCACATGAAGACCACAACTATTTATATTACAAGACATCTTCTTAGCAATAAATAGAAAGATAATGGAGTAGTAAATAGGAAAAGGTAAATGACATAAAATTTACATATGTCACATATATTACAAAGAATAATGGAGAAATAAAGAGTGAGGAAATAATGGTCATTGTTGATCACTACGCACGTTCTTCCAGAAAGCCACAACGGACAACCAAAATGTCCAACGTTCGCATCAAATTTAATCAACATTGCAATGTGACAATTAAGACAAATTAAACGGCTAAAAAGTTTAATAATTAAGGTATAATGGTCTAATTTCTGACATGTATGAAGCCATGGAATTAGAGACAACACTTTAACATAATTTTAAAATATTAAAATGCTCCTAAAACTAACAATCTCCCACTCATTTTAATATTAATCAAGAGAGTTTATTAGCTGAAAGAGGACTACTATGTATAATGAAGGTATACTCTGCACTGAACCTCCACTTAGTGAAACAATAATTTTTACTGCAGAGTCTTTTGGTCTCAGACTTGAACTATGACTGCTTAAGGAAAATAAAATACCACTGCTCACACATAATAATCAAGGTGTTGACATGAGTTTTAAAGCTAACACGTTATGGTCATGTGTTATCCCGATTTTATGAGTGGCTTTGAGAATAAGCTCAATTCTAATAGGAAGCAACCTACTTCCACACATCACATAGGTGAAATCTATCAAGATTGCTCGTGTAAGCTTAACACTCCACCCATGCATGCTACATATTTCATGAAGAATTTTATCAACTCAACTTTTACAAACTACAGGAAACAATGCACTCGCAGGGAGGGAAGAAAAGGGTAGTACATTTTTTCACAACAAGTCATGATAAGATTAGTTTTTCCCTTTGAAGCTGGTTATAGGATCTCTAGTCTCAAAGTTGGATTTCTTTATATATGAATCAAGGATATGTAGGCTTCAATTCTACCCCCTTCGATGTGCTCCAGATTCTTTCTCTTGTTAAGGCCTTAGTAAGAGGATTTGCAAGATTTGACATAATCAACATTAATGATACACTTGTCAAATACGATCTTATATTACTGTGTTCTCTTTATAGGTCTGGATTTACCATTGTAATAACGGTTTTGAACTCTACCAATTACAGCGGTGCTATCACAATGAACTAAAATAGAAGGAATTGATTTTTCAAAATAAGAAATTTGAAGCAATAAATCTCTTAACCAATTCGCTTCCTCAGTAGCTGAAGCTAAAACAATTAGTTCAGCCTCCACGGTAGAGTTAGCAATTATAGTTTGTGTTTTTGATTTTCAATAAACAGCACCACCACCTAAAGTAAAGACATAATTAGTGGTAGAATATGAATGACCTCATAAAGTGTTCCAATCTGCATCACAAAAGCCTTCAAGTACAGTAGGATATTTTTTATAGAACAACCACAATTTTTCGTTCCTATTAAATATCTCATAATTATTGTTACAACATGACAATGTTCGTTTCCTGACTTCCTTGTAAACCTGCCAAGTAATCCTACAGCATATGCAATATCAAGCCTAGTGCAATCAGTCACATATCTCAAACTTCCGATTATACTAGCATATTCCTTTAGATATATTGCATCATTTTCACTTTCAACAAGAAATAAGTGAACACTTGAATCAAAAGGAGTAACAAGATGTTGCAATCATGAAAATTATATTTTTTCAAAATTTTCTCAACATAGTATGACTGGTAAAGGAAAATTCCCTCACATGTTCTTGATATTTTTATTCCAAGAATAAAATTTGTCCCACTAAGATCTTTCACATCAATATAGCTTCTAAAAATATTTTTAGTTTCATATAACATTCATGTTAGAGCCAAAGATCAACAAATCATCAACATATATAACCACATGTGAATTATTCCAAGACTTATAATATATGCACTTATCAGACTCATTTGTTTTAAAACCATTTTCAATCGTGAAGGAATCAAACTTTTCATGTCATTGCTTTGCTTTGGTACCTGTTTCAAGCCATATAGGGATTTAGTAAGCTTACGCACTTTGCTTTCTTGTTCAACTTCAACAAAAGACTCGGGTTGTTCCATATGAATTTTCTCATTTAGGTCTCCATTTAAAAAACAATTTTTACATCCATTTGATAAATTTACAAATAAAAAATTACAGTCATAGCAATTGAAAGTCTTATGGATGTAATTCTTGTTACCGGAGAAAAAGTATCAAAAAATTCTAGGCCTTCTAGTTATTTAAGACCTTTTGCAACTAGCCTAACCTTGTATTTGTCAATAGAACCATCCGTTTTCAACTTTTTCCTTAAAGACGTATTTGCAACAAGTTGTTTAACAACGCGGTGGTACATCAACTAGTTTTCAAGTTTTATTAGAAATTAGTGATTTCATTTCATCATTTACAGTCTCTTTTCAAACAATAGAATCATGTGAAGATAAAGTTTCTTTCAAAGTTAGAGGGTCATCTTTGTTGGGAATTAAACACACAACACGCACAAATAATCTAGAGAAAAGAGAAACGGAACACAAACCGGACACACAAGAATTTAACGTGGTTCGGTTTCCCTACTCCACGACTGTAACAGGAGGATTTTATTTCACTTGTGCTACTTCAGAATTACAAATACAAGGATCATATTTATAGGAAAACCAAATGGTAACCTAGGGTTTCAGTAATCGGTCGGGCCGGCTCACAAGCCTCCACAAAGCCCAACAATCTCCCACTTGGAGGCTTGAAGAATTTCAACTGTCATCCACTTAGAACACTTGTATGTCTAGTAATCTTTTTCAACTCTCTCCTGCTACAGCGGCCTTCTCATCAGTCAACTGAAAGGCCCGTTGAAGCTCCCCGAAGCTTCAACACATCAGTCACGGCTAAAACTGCCCTTGACTCGTCCTCGGTCCCTACCGGCTCCCACTTGAGACACGAACTGTCGGATCCTAGAACTCCCTGAGAACAAACACTCTCCATACTCAGCAAGAAATTTTCTGGAGATGTATCAACAGCTGGAATACTGGTTCTCTTGACCCACTGTCTTCTAGGAGCCTTGGCTGAAGCACGGCCGGTGCTCCCACTGCCACAAACGCCTCTGACTGGTCTTCCTGAACCTTTCCTTGCTCGTTCATCCTGAATCTGACCTGTGGCTCTGGATTTCTTTCTTGCAAAGACAACCTTCTTCTGCCCACGAGATTCTGTGAACCGGACTTTGTTTTTCTTCTGAACTGGGACGGTCACTCCCTCAGACGGTAATCTGACAATATACAACGATCCTCTTTTTGTTCCACGAGCCATGACAAGATTGCTCCTCACGACCTTCCACTGCCCATTTCCGAACTTCACATGATGTCCCTGTTCATCCAACTACCTAACAGAAATCAAACTTTTCGTCAAGCTTGGAACAACTCTGACATCCTTCAAGGTCCAGAAACCGACTGGCGTCTTCAGCACCATGTCACCCATGCCCGTAACATCAAGAGCTCTATCGTCTGCAAGCCTTACCTTTCCAAAGTCTCCAATAACCAGATTCTGCAATGCTTCACTGCTGTGGGTAGCGTGAAAAGAAGCACCAGAATCCATGACCCAGGAATCCACATTGCTCTCCGCGCAACAGATAAACAAATCCTCGTTGGCGCTGTCTTCTGCAATGTTGACTTGTTTGTCTTTCTGGCATTTATTCCTGAAATGCCCCACCTCCTTGCAGTTCCAACATGTTACACCTGAGGCATCCCGAGCCTTCGACTGACTCCTTCTTCGGTTCCTGCTCCCACTACCTCTGTTATTTCCTCTGCCTCTGACGACGTTTAGCATATCACCTGATGATTCTCCAGAACTCCTTCTTCTGACATCCTCGCCAAGAACGAGATCACGAATATTCTCAAAGGTAAATCCATTAGGTCCCACTGAACTGGCAACTGCTGTAACCGTTCTGGAACAACTGTCAGGCAATGATGATAACAGTATTAAAGCTTGAACTTCATCATCGAACTTAATGCCAACTGACAAAACTCTGGCTAAGATCGAATTCAATGAGTTGATGTGCTCGGTAACTGAACTGCCTTCCTTCATCTTTGTGTTCACCAACTCTCTAATCAGAAAAATTTTGTTTGCTGCAGATGGCTTCTCGTACATGTTAGACAAGGCTTCCAAGATGCCTTTCGATGTCTTCTCCTTAAGAATGTTGAACGCAACATTCTTGGTCAACGAGAGTCGGATAACTGACATAGCTTTCCGATCCAAAACTGCCCACTCTGCATCAGACAATTTTCCTTGCTTGTCACCCAACACTACGTCCAAATCTTTCTGAACCAACAAATCTTCAATCTGCATCTTCCACCAACTGAAATCTGTACCATCGAACTTCTCAATTCGGAACTTCCCATCTTCTGCCATCTCAAAGGACTTCGGCAATTCCCTTAACGGCGTCTACAGACAGCGGGCGGCGATTTGGACGATGCTCACGATCTGGATGCTCGCGGCTGGATCTGAGGCTCCTCGATGCGGCGGCCACTGGACATAAAATACTTCAACATTAAACACATAAAAATCAGGATCAAAATCTTTTTCTACTCTAGTTCTTCTTAACTCAAAATCATTAACTTTTTTATTTTTCAAAGTAGAAGTAGAAGAATTAGGGAGTGACAAAATATCTTGTTCAATCCTTTGAGACCCACTATTTTTATAATCAAAAGGAAACGTATTTCCTTGAAAAGTAGCATCACCTGATTCTATCACAATATTATCTTCAAGATTAAAAAATCTATAGGTTGTACTATTTGAAGCATAACCAAGAAAAGCATAAGTAATAACTTCTTACCCAACTTTGTAATCTGGGATCCATTAACCTCACAAAAGTTAGACAACTCCAAACTCTTAGATTTTCAAACTTGGCTAACCTTTTCACAATTCAAAAGGTGTCAATTTAGGCTTTTTATGAGGCACATGATTCAACACACCCCAAAAAATTTAAAGGTGCATGTGACTCAATAAGCATGACATTAGTCAATTCAACCAAAGTTCTATTTTTCCTTTCTGCTACTTCATTAGATGAAAGAGAGTAAGAATGAGTAGTTTCATGAATTATTCTCAATGATCTAGCAAAAGAATTAAACACATTTGATTCATATTCACGACCTATGTCACTTATAATTCTTTTTAATTTTCTTCCAAACTGATTTTCAACCTCATGGAGAGAAGTTTTGAATTTTTCAAAAGCATCACTTTTATCTTTCATCAAGTAAACATATGTAAACTTAGAAAAATAATAAATTTCAGTATGAATTAATTCTAACAAATCAGTTTTTCTTTCAACTTGAAAATGAGGTCTTTTAGTGATTTTAGCTTTACTATAGCCTCACACTTTTCAAAATTATTTTTAATCAATGGGATTAATTCTAAGCTACTCATGATTCCAACATAACAATCATTAATATGATACAGACGAGCATGCCAAAAATTTGTAGAAGAAAGAATATAAACAGAAATAGAAATTTTATTCATCTCAACATTCAACTTAAATATCACATCACATGCACACCCTTTTCCACAAAAGTACACTTCTTTACAATTGCATATTGATCAGATTCAATAATTTTTTTAAAGCCTGCTTTATTACGAAGAAAACTAGACATAAAAATTTTCCTCATAGAAAGAGTATAAAGTACATCTTTCAAAGTTAACCCTTTTAGAAGTGAAACGCAATTCGACATCTCCCTTTCCAAGCACTTGAGTAGTGTGAGCATCACCAAGTATGATGGTTTTGGACTCGTCAAAATGAGTATTTTTTTAAACTAGTCTTTGTCATAACAGACATGACGGTCTGCACCAGAATCGACCCACGATCCATCAACATTCTCAATCATGTTTGTGTCGGTAATCACCGCCACAAAAGGTTCTTCGGTAACGTTTTCCTAAGGGTCAGGACCATGTTTCCAGAATCTGCAAAATCGAGCAATATGCCCACTCTTGCCACAAACAAAGCATGGTTCCTTTTCTTGAACTTGTTGATTTTGTTATTGGTTGTTTTCACCATCATTTTTCTTGAATTTTTTCTTCTTAGGCTTCAAAGAAGTATTTTGTGAGTTTCAGGATTAGAATTATTTAAAATAATTAAATTTACCTTAGTTCTGAAGTTGTTCTCTTTATTTGTGAAAGTGCATCTTGATCCCTTACTTTTTCTTCCATGCAGATTTTCACTATCAATGTTTCAAGAGAGGTTTCCTTTTGTTTGTGGCGCATAGTTTTTTAAAATTCCTTCCGAAAAGGTCTAAGTTTATCTACTATGCCACAAACAATAAGGTTATCTCCAATTTTAACCTCTTTGGACCTAAGCTCTCCAACAATCATGATAATGTCTTGAGCTTGGTCTACAACCATTTGGAAACGGGAAAATCTGCTAACCACATATTTTTTTTGCTCCCTCCTCTTCGGTATCATACTTACTCTGCAATACTTTTCAAATTTTCTTTGCACTAGAGTAAGTTCTATCATAATAATCATAAAAATTATCAGACAGACAATTAAGAATATAATACCGATACTCATAAGAATCTCCATCGTACTTTTTCACTTTCTCTAGATGAGAGATAATTTCATCATCACTCATAGAGGTGATTCTACTTTATTCGGATTCTTCTCAGTTAACACATAAGAAACATTGAGAATACTTAAGTACAAAAGTACTTTACCTTTCCATCTCTTGAAATGATTACCATTGAATCGAAATTTCTGTTAAGGTTTCACATCTTGACAGCCGCGGTTTTTTCAATTGTAGCTATTTCGAATCTCCTTAAACTTGTCAGTGAAAACTTACAAAAAGAACAAAAATACAAGATTACAATTGAAAATAAAATGAAGAAATAAATCTCTTCAGGCTAAGGCGCGGATATCTCGTTCTCTTTAAGGAGATTCAAGCCCACTGCAACGAATGTTTTCACCGATCCAGCAATAGTCCTCTTTGAATGTCTCCTCCAAGATACAACAACATATTCACAAAAGATAACTCAAGAACTCTGGACAAGAGTTGAGTCCAAAACTCCACAAAAAGAACTCTTCTCCTCAAGTAATAAAAACTTTTTTTGACAAACTTTATCACTCTATATTTTCTCTTATGTGTTGTGTGTTCCAAACCAATTGAAGACCACCATTATTAATACTATAAAAAATCTTTTGAGCAATGAATAGAAAGATAAGAAGGTAGTATATAGGAAGATAAATGACATAAAAGTTACATGTGTTACATAGATTACAAAAAATAATTGAGGAATAAAGAGTGAGAAAATAATGGTCATTGTTGACCATTACACACGTTCTGCCAGAAAGCCACAACGGACAACAAAGTGTCTCAGCAATTAAGTGTGACAATTAAGCCAAATTCAACGGCAAAAAGAGTAATGCACCATGCTGAGTAATTAAGGTATAATGCTCTAATTTCTGATAGGTATGAAGTCATGGAATTAGAGACACCACTTTAAAATAATTTTAAAATATTAAAATGCTCTTAAAATCAACACTAAACTATTCTAGAAGCTAATCTATAATCAGTGGCGGATGCACATTCATATTTGTGGGTGGTTGAACACCCATTAAATTTTGGAGCTAATACTATTATTTATAAAGGAAATCTATTAATTTGTATGAACATGCAAATTGAGCACCCAATTTTAACATTAACTTTAAATTAAAAATAGTTGAGCACCCATAATTAAAAAATTCTAGACCCGCACTGTTTATAATATTCCAAAAAATCATTCATTAATTTATTTTATATAAAAAAAATCTATTATCACTAAATATCGCTTTTATGATATCGTTAAATGGAAAATTATATGAGACAATTTCCAAACATGCGATAATATAAAAGAGCCATATGCTCTTCCACTTGTTTTTCTTAAAGACTAGTCCTGTCAAGTTTTCCACATGATCTTCCAACTTGTTCTACCAAGTTTGAATTTTTAACTTTTTAATTAGAAGGCCAAAACACAATTTTGTTTCAATTCGTGGCAATAAATACCCACTTGGAGATTGTTTTATTCTTTTTTTCTGGTCTTCTTTGGTGGAAGCAAACCATATTTTTTATGGTAGTATTTTATTTGAATGAATAATATTCTTTGTTTCGATTTATATGACGTTATGTAATTAAACATAATTTTTTTTGAAGTAAGACGTTAAACATGATTTTCTCTAACAATTTCATAAAAGTGACACATAAATTAAAATTGAAGAAGCCATACGATAAATTATTTAAACTAGAAATAAGTGGTACTCAACGTGTATATATTATACAAGAACAAATTACAAACAAGAGAATCTAAATCTAGTCATCAAATATCCAAAAATCTGATGCTAAACATCATAGATTAATATCAATCTCAACTAAAACATAAATAATCATGCCTCGTTATCTATAAAGAATTCGAAAACTATGTAATATGATTTATTATTAGAGAGAACACATATTTATTTACGCGGTCTGGTCATGCGACCTGTTGGCATATCCATTAGTGCCATTGCCATGAGGATATTTGTCTGAGACTGATGTTTTTTTCCTTTTAATGACAATGAACCAAGTAATGGCTTCCAATAGAACAGCAATGGCTCCCAAGAATATGATCACTCCAATGTAAGCCTTTTTCCAGTTTTTCTGTCCATTTAAAGCATCAAATCCTTCAAATACATTGATAATGCTGAGAATGATGACGGTGTATCCAGTAACATGATGGTAGATGTTCCAGTAGAGTCGGAACTTGTGGTCTGGCTTTGGCCTCAATAGCAAAGCGAAAACCTATTATCATATATAAGTCACACAATTAGAACTTGGAATTTGTGCAATGAAAAAAGATTAAGAATTAGTTACGCATAAATTCTATAGTTAAACTGTAAAATCTGTTGCTATGATCATCACAAAACTTTGTTAGCTATGAGCAATTTAATGATGGATTCGCAACAAAATTCACAACTCACTCCAGGTTTTTGTGTAGTGTTATGTTAATCGATCAGGGAAGCATGTGCACAAAGCATTCCACATTAGCAGGTTTCGGAGAAAGACCGCAACCAAAGGGGTGTGTTGTAGCCCATCACCCCTAATGCAAGCACTGGTAACTGCTTCCACCAGGGCGGAGGCACATGCATGTCAGCATGTCCAATTTCGTTGAAAAAAAAGTACAGTATAGACAAATAAAATGATACTATAGTTTGGACAACCTTAACATAATAGGTTGTCGTAGCCTAGTGGTTTCAGACCCCTTGAATGAGTTTTAAACACATTGAATGAGCAAGTGCTCGTGTATTTGAATCTCACTAGCAACAATTACTGCTTTGGTTCCCCTTCGAAATTAGTATATTAATAAAGAGCTAACAATATCCTATTGAAAAGCTAGTCAACATAGATATGTTTTGTTATGTTGATATGAAGTATTTAGTTTCTGAAATACCAAAACTTTCACTATAAGAAACCAAAGTGATCTATGTCTGCTTTAGTTTGGAAAATTCAGTCAAATAATTGGAGACAAAAAGTATAATGCCGCATTTCTGATACCTGAAGGGTTCCAAGGCAGAAGAGAGTGATTCCAATGTTTCTGTGAGTGTCGTATCTAATTCCAACAGAATCACTACCAAGTTTGAGACCAGTGCCCCATCCAGCAACACCAACAGCATAAGCAACACTTTGACAACCAGCATGTAGATAAAACCAAGCTGGATTAGCTGACTTGAACACTTTCAAATACCTTGCAAACATAGCACCCATTGGCATCAAAACACCCCAACTAACTGCATTCAACACTCCATGGATCTGTCAAAGTTTTCCACATTTTCGATCGTTAGACCAGCCATACGTATATGTAAATTTTTTGTCAAACAGACTAAGTTATCACCATAGTTATATACTCAAAACTCAACAATAATAACTACGCTTCAATTCCAAAACAAGTTAAGAGTCAGTTTATATGAATCATCACCATCCATCCATCTATTCAAATTAGTTTCTCTAGCACTAAGGGTTCACTCAATAGCTCGTTAGAGTTATACAAATAGCACTAAGGGTTCATTCAATAGCTCGTTAGAGTTATCTACACGAGAGAAGTTCAGTTATTCAAGTATTAGTTATTCCACCTTCAATACTATACTGTATAAACTTATACACAAATTCTCTCTGTTATACAGGTATTCTAAATTGCAAATCAAACATTCAAAATACGAATATGAAGGGATTTAAACTCACATTTCTTCGTCGTTGTCTAGCACTAGCTGATACACCTCCACCATCAGCTGAGGTCTGTCCACTTGCAAAGTCCACAGTCCCAACACTCCTTAGATTATCACCACTTGTTCGATGTACTTGTAAAGCTTGTCCAGAAACTGCACCATTTTGCCACACCTGAGTAAAACTAGACCTACCAGTAGGAAGCTCTAAAGTAGCAAAGATAATCATCTCACTCCCAACAAACTCAGCTGAAATTCTAGGCACACCAAAACTCAAAGCACCCTCTGACAAGTCAGTACTGTAACCAGCAATAGGTGAAGTGTAAGCATGAATTTGTCCACTAGAATTTCTAAAAGCAATTAAACTTTGACATCCAGCCATTCCTGTACCATCAGGATTCAAAGCCCAAGCTACCCAAGAAGATTCAGTAACACCACCATGTCTATAAGCAAGATCTACTGTGTGATTATCAGGGTAATAAGTCCAGTGAAGAGAAGAGTTGAGAACAGGGAGAGGGTTACAAGTGGAAAAAATATTGTTGTTTGTGAATTGATGAGTTGAACAATTTTGACCATATGAAAAAGTAAATAGAGTTAACAAGATTGATGAAAACAACACCAAATTACTTGTTAAGAGCTTACTATCCATTTTATTTTATTTTTGGATTATCAAGATTGGATTTTTATTTTCCCCCTTTTCTTGATTCTACAAAAACCAAATGGTTCAAGAATTGGTTTTTTTTTTGGGGGTGATTTTTGGTTTTGCGGATTTTAGATTATTGAAGAATCAAGAAATTGAAATGTCTGATTAAGAAAAATGGGGAACTCTGATTAGAGCTTTATAGACTGGTAAAGATTGGTGGTGGAGAGTTGGGAGGGATTAGTTGACTGCTTACTTTTTTGAGAAACATTTTTCTCAATGAGATTTTGACACATTTATTCAGTTTGAACCCAATCTTTTCAAAAATAAAAAATAAATGGGAGAAAATAGTTAAAGAGCATTACGGGGACGGAGAATTGAATATTTATCGATAAGGTTAAAATTTAACTAGTTAATCAATTTTTTTAGTCTAATTTGTTTCATGTAACGTATTCTTTACATTTGAATTGAGAATCTTTAGTAAATAATCTCTCTATCTCAATAAGATGGTAAGGTTGTGTATATTTTTTTCCTCTGCAAATCTATTTTATGGAATTTTATTAAATATGTTGATGACTTATTGTTGTTGTTATTGTCGTTGTTATAGTTTGATGTGGTATGAAATTAAGAAAAAAACTAAAAACTTGTGATCTGAAATAAATTATAGATTGTTGTAACTCTTTATTAATTTCATTAAAAATAAGATAAATATTTAAAATTAAATTATTAGTAGTATTAAATATATAAATAGATCAATTTTTTAAGTACGAACCGATAAATTTAAAAAAAAAATTATCCAATAATAATTGTTCATTATTAACCTAACATACATATATAATAATAATAATAATAACAATAATAATAATAATAATAATAATAATAATATATTAGACATTGAATATATTAAATTTAATATTCTGGTACTGAATAGTATTGAATAAAAAAGTAAAAAAATATAAAAGGATAAATGATTTTTAAAAATTTTAAACAGTATTATAGAATAACTATTTTTATAAAAATAAATAAAAATGAACTGAAAGTAATATTCTCGGTTTGAACTCAAAAAAGTCTAAATGGAAGGAAAGGAAGAAGGTTTCAAATGGAAGCAGCCAGGAAGGTCTTTTGTAATACTTCTACTTTTGTGGGTCTTATTAATTCAAAGATTTTATTTATTATAGTACTACTAGTCTTTGGTGTCCCAACAACTTCTTTGCTTTCACACCTATAAAGTCATGAATTATTATTTCCAAATTGGACCATAGGAGGATTAAATATTCTAACCATTTGGTCATACAACGTGTGCTTTTGGTTTATATACAAAAAGAATAGTTTATTTACCTAAGCATATTGGATTTGTGCCAAAATATGTAGAAAGATTAGGATGTCACTAAATCTTAAGGAGCTTATTTTAAAGAATTTTTTAAGAAAATATTATATTCATATTTATTAGTAATGTATAAAGAGCTTATTAAATTAGTTCTATATTATTAGTTATAATATAAAAATGATCACCTCTACTTGTGCATGATTAACATAAGTGGACCATTGACTGGTTTTAGACCTTGTGATATTTTGTTTGAGCATTTTCATGGGAAGCACCCTTAACACACGCTAAGGATAACGAATGTGTTTAATGGACCCTAAATTAATGGAAGTATCATCTTTTCTTCCTTTTTTCTTTTCTTTTTTTGTGGACAAGGAGAGAGATTATTTGTTGTAACACAAATGACTATACAATAGTATCTAATAAAGAGATATATAACAAATATATATATATAAGGTGTAAGTTCACAAGGTCATAAAAATTTCGATTATTTTGTGTCCAACCTATACCCATCAATTCACCTAATTCTATAATCAATCTCTTAAAGTTTAAGCCTAATGGTAAGTCTTAATTTCTCCAATTACCACAAATTTAATAAATTTAAACAATATAATACACCAAATATTTAATTACCTATCTCAATATATTCACACGTAATCTATAATCTTAGATCAAAACATTAATACCAGAAGCTTGAAGCACTGTAATGAAACCAGCGCATGGCAACACCAAACGGTGCAGTGTGCACTCATACGTGCACTTTTCAACCAAAACTCCTCAACATGCATGTTGCCACCATTGTATATAATAATATTAATAATAACAATATAACCTTACCTTAATTATCCTTCAGTTATCAAATAATTTGCCTTTACATTCAATCATATTTAATGCTTGTCCCCCAATTTTCCAACAATAATAATAAGCACACCCCTCTTCAATCTTATATCTAACAAAATAACAACATATAAATTTTCGCCTAAAATTAAAGTTTATGAAATTAACATGGAATTGGTGACGTTTACCTGATGCTTAATCGCTCCAATTTGGTTTCGTTCCACGCCGCTTTCTCTCGTTCTCCTCTTTATCTATTTTCTTTTCTCTACAGATTATTTACTACCCTAGTTATTATATAAGACTAAGTATAAAAATAGTAAAAATGACCCACTATTAGTTTAATATTATTTTCTCTACCCACTAACTAAATAAATATTAAATAACTACTACCCCCTAATTTCATAATTACAATTATGAAATAGTTCAAAATACCCATTTAGAATCTAACGGAAAATATTTTATGAAACACAAGGCTTAAGCCCTCAAAACGACCAAAAGGGTCGTTACAATAGATACCAATTTACCCATCGTTCGTCCTCGAACGATCAAAGGAAGGCAAGGCAAGAAAGGGTAGTTGTCTCACAAAAAATCATTCAAAATAGTAGTACCCGTGGTCTTATATCAAAAGAATTAAACCAATCAATTGAAGATCTACACCTCCTCCCATACAATGCTTTAAATGGGTCCATCTCATTACTCTAGGGATATTTATTATTGTATGTAAACTCATCTAGCAACAAAACTATTTCTAATAATGGACTTTTCAACTGATCTATTCTCCAACTAGACCTTGACACAACCATCTGAACAAATATCCAACATAACAACGATAAAATTTTGAATCAAAAGTGGCTATAACTAGAAGTGGACTTTAACCAACTACCACACACTCATAATACAAAAAACATCACAGATCTTATCAGGATATTCTTTTCACAACACAATCTCATCACAAGCTTAAGTGATGAAAATATTAGCTTTAGACATCGATTACTCATCAAGGGAGAATCAACATATCTAACCCAAGGAAGAATAATATCAAGTAAACACCAACAAGCAATACACTTTAAAATGCAGAACCTCTAACATTACTCATAGGCAATTGTAACTTTTCATAGCAACTCTTATATAGATTCTCATAAGCAAGTTTGTGCGTATAGAACTACTGATATACTTTAGCTATTCCAAACAACATCAATTCTATCATAACTAAAATATCAAGTTTGCCCAAGGATCCTACCCTATCAAGAGGACACAAGAGGATCCTTACATCCGATTCACTACTAGAAATCAACCCATAGATGTGAAAACACGTGTGGACGTAGAAAATAAATCATACTCTAAATCACACCCGAAATGAAGTAGTTGTTCACGTAAGAGTGTATATAACCAAGGTCGAATAACTTCAGATACATTTTTTTTTATAGTTTCCATATCAAACATTTTCATTCATCTGACTCTATCTCTTTGATTTTCTAGCTATCCACAATCACCAATTTAGTCCCTATTATAATTGCACACATACTTACTTTATCGAACCCTACATCCACTGAAGTCGACACTTTTAGTACTAACAAAACATCATAACCACATCGATCATCTACCTTACTCCCAAACCACCATCATTATCTTCTATTTAAGCATTTCATGACAATTACGAGTTCCAAATAAGGCTACTAACATTATTTAAAATTTGGTAGTACCTTTCCATCATGATAAACTATTAAATCAAACCCCAAGTCAACTTCAAACCACTTCCACATACCATGCTTTAGCAACCCTTCTAAACCATCACATACCTCATGCCATCACTTAGGAAATTTCTTGGTCATTCAAATTATTATATATACTATTAGCTCGTAACTCTATTCACCATTAAATATCTATGTAACACATCATAATATTCTATGTAATCCCATCAATAGAGTAGTATTATTCCATCTAAATTCTTATAACCATGTAGAATTAATTACACCTTATGCATCATCCTTAAGTCATCTATCCAAATTTGAGCAATCTAACCCCATATAAAATACTAAATTCTTCATGCCTCATTGTTTGCAACCCAAATCAAAACTCAATCTTTATAAAAGTCGATGATAAATTCTAGTAAGTCTATATCGAACTACTTCACATCTCACAGTCATATCTAAACTCATAGGCAAAAATCAATACAACTATCAACTACAACCCATGGGTTTATACGAGATGTCTTATTCTTTTACTTATTTTCTTAAGGCTACACATCCCACAAGTTTTATCTTATTTTAATTATGATTCCAACTCCTTTAAATTCTATTCAAGCGTTGACCCAACATCTCTTAAAACTTGTCATACACCCACATTACTCACAAAATAGTAGAAAATTACATACAAAATTTATTTAACCAACAAATCCTAAACATATAATTTCATCCCAATTACAATTTCTCACGAATTTTTATTTTCCATCATGCTCAGTTAACCCTTTTTATCACCATGAAGTGAATCTTTTCCTCTTTATGAACACCTTAAACTTAGGTATACCAATCAAATTCAAGGGACTAACCCAATTTATATGCACTTTCTTGCTAAATGTTCAATTTACTTCACCCAAGTATATCCACTAGGACTTTCTTTCCTATAAGTTTGTCATTTTAGTATCAATCTACCTTTTGAAGCTTAAGATAAATCGTCAGTACTCATTCAGAACCCTCAAGATACATTTCACAACCTAAATGTATTAATATTGTCCCAAAGATCACCACTAAAATTTTCCTTTAAAATAATGCTCAACCACTGAAATTTTCCTTCAAAATAATGCTCAATCTAAGTTCCGGTAGTAATAAACTAGATGGTTTCTCAAATGTGAATGCAACACTAAATCTTATTATCTGACCATGTCGTACAACTTGTAACTCCTTTAGTAATTAGTATTCATACTTGGCAATCGACGTACCTGTTTCCACATAACCCTAGTATTGCCACACCGTGAATGTCCATTAGATACCTCACTAGAACACATCATACCTGACCATATTATCGTACCCAAATAGCCCACATATTTCTACCCATTGAATAATTGCAAAACATTATCGAATATGTTCTCACTCTAGACCAAACAATTTGTTTTACATCTTAGATCAATTCAATAACAAAAATAACACACTTCCTAACTCTAACCAAGTAAGAATCGATGACTTTCTCTAATATACCCTCACTCGATGAAGTCATAGTAGTGTCTTTATTAACCGACACTCGACATGAGACTACACCACATTTTGCGATCGAGAAAATATATCTATTTCTAAGGACATTTTTTTTGCTGCTATTTCAACTTCAAATACTCTAGTAGTACCCATATTTGAAATAGAGTGAAGAAGTTCAGATACCAATTTGTATCACCTAGATACCAATTGGATTCAAGTAGTGGCACGAAAGAAAGAAAGAAATGAGCTTTCCTAAAGTCCTATAGCTTCTCATAGAAAAGTAAAGGCGTCCCCTTACCATTCCCCAAGACTCTACTAGACTTGTCCTTGTGTGATGAGATCAACGAACCTAACGCTCTGATACCAAGTTTGTCACGACCCAAAACGAGTCGTGAGTGGCACCCACACTTACCTCCTTAAGTGGGCGAACCAACACATTTAAACCCAAAACATTTACCAATAATTCAACTATAATTAACAAAATTAATGCGGAAGCTCCAAAACTTATTAACTATCGTTTCTCAAAACTTGAAAGTCATCACATCAAGGGCATCTAATATCCAATACTAAGTCTAAGAATATCGAATAAACTAAAATAAAGAATAAAATGGTATGTGTCCGAAAGTATAAGACATCATGTCATGACCAAGAAAATCCAACACGAGCTTGAATGGATAGCTCACCCTGGAATCTGATATGCTGAAGACTGGCTAGAGTTACGGACGAGTCGAAGTCGATGGCCCGTTTGCTGCACTCCACAAATAACAAAGCAGAAAAATTACAAGTAGGGGGTCAGTACAAGGAACACGTACTGAGTAGGTATCATCGACCAACTCAAAATAGAAAGCAATATATACTAAATAACAATATAAACCAACCACAATACTAAACAAGTGACAATCAACAAGTACAAGAACCATTGTCAACACCACCAAGCACACCTATGAGAACTCAAGTCTCCATACCATACTCATTTGGGAAACAGGTTCTTCGAATTTAAGTATCTTTAACATAATCCAGGATTATTTCTCTTTATTATTATCGTGTCGGAACGTGACACTCCGATCCACTAATACTATGTGTCGGAACGTGATACTCCGATCCACTAATACTATGTGTCGGAACGTGACACTCCGATCCCCTAATACTATGTGTCGGAACGTGACACTCCGATCCACTAACACTATGTGTCAGAACGTGACACTCCGATCCCCTAATACTATGTGTCGGAACGTGACACTCCGATCCACTAATACTATGTGTCGGAACGTAACACTCCGATCCCCTAATACTATGTGTCGGAATGTGACACTCCGATCCACTAATACTATGTGTCGAAACGTGACACTCCGATCCACTAATACTATGTGTTGGAACGTGACACTCCGATCCCCTAATACTATGTGTCGGAATGTGACACTCTGATCCACTAATACTATGTGTCGGAACGTGACACTCCGATCCACTAATACTATGTGTCGGAACGTGACACTCCGATCCACTAATATTATGTGTCGGAATGTGACACTCCGATCCATTTATCTCATTGTTTTAGTTCATCAAGCCTTCTTTGTACCAAGTCGTCATCTTAATAGAGAAGTTTAAGATTAAAGATTCAACAGTCTTATCATTCTAACCGCCGCAATTATACGATCAACAATACAAACACACAATCAAGCATATGGAAGATCTTACAGAATCACCCAATACATATTAATCGCTATTTAGAGTTTTACTATGATATAGCATAAACCATAACCTACCTCCACCGAAGAATCGAAGTCAAGCAAACTACTTCTCCAATGCCTTTCCTTTCCTTATTGCCTCCGAACCCTTCCAATCTATCAAATATATATATATATATATATATATATATAATATATAATATATATATATATATATATATATATATAAGGTGTAAGTTCACAAGGTCATAAAATTTCGATTATTTTGTGTCCAACCTATACCCATCAATTCACCTAATTCTATAATCAATCTCTTAAAGTTTAAGCCTAATGGTAAGTCTTAATTTCTCCAATTACCACAAATTAATAAAATTTAAACAGTATAATACACCAAATATTTAATTACCTATCTCAATATATTCACACATAATCTATAATCTTAGATCAAAACATTAATACCAGAAGCTTGAAGCACTGTAATGAAACCAGCGCATGGCACACCAAACGGTGCAGTGTGCACTCATACGTGCACTTTTCAACCAAAACGCCTCAACATGCATGTTGCCACCATTTGTATATAATAATATTAATAATTACAATATGACCTTACCTTAATTCTCCTTCAGTTATCAAATAATTTGCCTTTACATTCAATCATATTTAATGCTTGTCCCCCAATTTTCCAACAATAATAATAAGCACACCCCTCTTCAATCTTATATCTAACAAAATAACCACAATATAAATTTTCGCCTAAAATTAAAGTTCATGAAATTAACATGGAATTGGTGACGTTTACCTGATGCTTAATCGCTCCAATTTGGTTCGTTCCACGCCGCTTTCTCTCGTTCTCCTCTTTATCTATTTTCTTTTCCTCTACAGATTATTTACTACCGTAGTTATTATAAAGACTAAGTATAAAAATAGTAAAAGTGACCCACTATTAGTTTTAATATTATTTTCTCTACCCACTAACTAAATAAATTATTAAAACTACCCCACTAATTTCATAATTACAATTATGAAATAGTTCAAATACCCATTTAGAATCTAACGGAAAATATTTTATGAAACACAAGGCTTAAGCCCTCAAAACGACCAAAAGGGTCGTTATAGCACTCCTACTTAGGTGTTAGAGTGGGTGCCTGCACGGCCCGATGGGTTGGATTGTGATAGAATCGTAATTGGTTCCTCTTCTTACTATAAAAATCTTGTCTAGTACTATCGAGTCCCAATTGATGATATAGTCTTCAGTCATATGGTAATTCTTTAGCATAGACACATAGAAAGCAGGATGATATCTAGACAAATTGGGTGGAAGGGCTAACCTGTAAGCCACATGCCCTACCTACCAAGAATTTCAAATGGACTAATGTAGTGAGGGATAAACTTACCCTTCTTTCTAAATCTCATAACCCCTTTCATTAGTGACACCTTTAAAATTTGTTCACCAACATGAAAAGTCATGAACAATATGCATCCCTTCCCATAGAGTGCATCAAAAGGTGTCATATCAGTGTTGTAGTGATAATTATTATTGTAAGAGAACTCATATAAGGGTAAAAATTTGTCCTAATATCCTCCAAAGTCAATACTAAACGCTCTCAGCATGTCTTCCAATACTTGAATTAGCCTCTTTATTGACCAATAGTGTTTCGATGAAATGTCGTATTGAAAATGAGATGAGTACCCAACGTTTCATGCAAGTACCCTACTGTCATGGTCTGGAATGATAGTAAGGGGCATCCATACAACATTATTTTTTCCTTGACATAAATCTTCGCCAACTATTGAAAATTATAATCCCTTTTTACTGGAATGAAATGGGTTGATGTTATCTCTTCAACAATGATCCAAATTGATTCATACTTCCACAAAGTCTTAGGGAGTTCTAAAATGAAATTCATGGCTTTCCCACTTCACCTCTAAAATGATTATTCTCTAAAGAAAACTTGCAGGCATTGAATGCTCATATTTTACTTTCTGATAATTGTGACACTTACGTACTTGACTATGTCCTTCTTCATTCTAAGCCACCAATAAAGATGCCTCAAATCTGATACATCTTAGTTACACCCAGATGAATCAAATATCATGAATCATGAAACTCGAGTGATTAAGTCATTTCAGACTTGATCCCCATATTAGATGAGTTTTCATATGTTTTCCTTAATCTACAAGGAATTGATACCATCACGATCACAAGACCATGTGATTCAATTAAATCTCGAGGCTAATACAGCTAATGAAAGTCATATGGTTAGCCCTACTTTGAAAAACAAGTTCAGGAACAATTGATTGTGGAGATTCCTAGGGATGGGATTATCAAGCCTAGCAGGATCCCATTCTCCTCTCAAGTATTGTTAGTTAAAATAAAAGATGGTACATGGAGATTTTGCATTGATTATAGGTCTCTTAATGCCATTAATATGAGGGATATGTTTCTTGTTCCCACCACTGATGAGTTATTCCAAGAGTTAACTGATGTAATTTCTTTTCAAAACTTGACATACTATCTGGATAGCATCAAATTAGGGTCAGAACTGAAGGTGTTGCCAAATTACGATTTCGAACACATGATGGACACTAGAAATTATTGGTTATGCAATTTGGATTGTCCAATGCTCATTGTACATACCAGGCCACTATGAATGAGATACTTATGCCTTATCTCCAACGATTTGTGTAAGTATTATTTGATGATATCTTGATCTATAGTCCCAATTGTAAAAGACCACCTTATCGATTACTTCGACTAAATCTACCGTGGACAAGAGAGCCAAATGTTTATTTTATCAACCTTCAATATAGTACTTGGTAAATGTGATATTTTAGCAGGGATTGAGTGTGGACTCAACAAAATAACAACTATCCAACAACGGCCTCTACCCAAGAATGTTAAAAAATCATGTAGTTTCCTAGGTCTTGTTATATATTACCTCTGTTTAATTCATCATTATGCATCTATAGCAGGACCCATCCCTAATTTGTTGCGCAAGGAACCATTTATGAAGAATGCTTCTATGAGGCTGCCTTTGAGACCATAAAGGCTAAACTTAGCACAACTCATGTACTAGTAAAGGACGTCCAATAGCTTATTAGTACCAGAAGCTGAGCTCACACATGCAGGGAGCATCCACTTATCACAGAGAGATATTTGTCATTACTCGATCTATGACTAAATGACATCAATACTTACTGGGATGAAGGTTCTCGACATTTACTTATCAACAATCACTCTAAAATCTAACCAATCAAACTCTACAAATTCGAGAACAACAGAATTGGATTAACAAGTTGGTAGGGTATGACTTTCAAATTATCTTATCGCCTAGGGAAATTACATCAAGTTGTTGATGCCTTTTCTTGTTCCTTTTGACATCATCCTACTAGCTATTTCTTCCCCAAGTTATAAGCTTGATAAGGAACTGAAATCTCTCAATCAATACGTCGCTTGATATCCATAAGCAATTAGAAGGTTAGCTTTTCACTTACTTGGGCTATATATTTGGTGATGACCTTCTATTTTATAGGTTATAATTGGTCACTCCTTCTAATTTCCAACTCCGTTAATAACTTGTTACATGAGTTTCACGGCACTGCAATTGGGGTTCATACTAGGTGGCTCGTACATATCACATATTAACTTCAAATTTTTACCAAAAGCAAATGAGGCATGATATCCATAAATTTGTTGGTTATCGTCAAACTTATCAACAAATGATAAATGTTCATCACCATCCGTATAGATTGTTATGATACTTCCCAATCCCTTAATCTGGTATTCAAAGACATTACAATCGATTTCATCACGTCCTTACCTAGATCAAAGGAAAAATCTACTATCATGAAAGTGGTTAATTGATTAACAAAGTATGATCACTTCATTCCCTTACCGTCCATTTTTTTTCTATGCAACTTGTTACTGAAACCTTCGTGGTGGGATTATTTATTTTCATGGAACCCAAAGAACCATAGTTACTGATTATGAACCTAGGTTCTTGCACACCTTATGGTGGGAAATTAATCGTTTGTAGGGTACATTTTTTGGCAATGAGTATCACCTACAATCCACAATTTGACGGGTAGTCTGAGGCCCTTAATAAATGTGTGGAGCAATATCTTTGTTCGTACATCGTTGATTCTCCACAACATTGAGTAGGTTTCCATGTTGTCAAGGGCCAGGTATTGGCACAACACCTCGCTCCAAACTTCGACATGTATGACTTCCTTTCATGCTTTTTATGGAGGGAACCTCATACCATAACTCAATATATTAGGGGCAACAATCTTATCAAGATGGTGGAAATTTTTTTTTTTGAATAGGGATGAAATGTTGGTATTGTTAAAGCTCAAGTTGATTAATGAGGCACAAGCTCGCATGAAGAAGTTGACTGATAAACACCATTCTAAACTTCGGTTCATTGTGGGGGATTGTTGTTGAATCCATCCCATTTTTTAGTCAACTTTAGCTATTCAATTGGTACAAGCAATTGTTAAAAAGGAATAGTAATTGGACTCGAAAGAAAAGATTTGGTAGTTGGCAAATTGGTAAGATTTGCAACCATTTTTGACTTTGCTATATTTACCTATGTCATTAGTGACATAAGCATGGTTTTATCCTTCTATAAATAGAGCATCCTTGCTCATTTGTAGAACACACCAAGTTAGAGAGAAAAACCATTTTGAGAGCAAAGTGAGATATTCCATAGACTATACAAGAAAATAGTCTGTGAACAAAAATAGAGTGTGATCGATATTTTAGTAAGACGGAAACCAAAAGAGTGTTGTTCCTTTTGAGTGTGTAATAGTCACTTTGAGTGTTGTATTCGTGACTACACAGTGTAAAATTTCTTACTATAGTAATATCAGTTGCTCCTCTTGGCCCGTGGTTT
Organism: Solanum peruvianum; assembly: GCA_027705065.1. Taxonomy (NCBI): domain Eukaryota; kingdom Viridiplantae; phylum Streptophyta; class Magnoliopsida; order Solanales; family Solanaceae; genus Solanum; species Solanum peruvianum. The sequence goes on from JAKWJD010001759.1 coordinate 53,131,410, forward strand.
TTTCTCTTATTCGGAAGGGTTTCCACGTAAAATTCTTGGTGTCGTTATTTTCCTATTTTATTTCCATTACTTTTACCATATATACTTTTATGCTTGTCCGTGTTTTCCCAAAAAACTGGTATCAGAGCCAAGGTTTTATCTGAGTATGCCCTGTGGTTGCAGCACAGTCTGAACTTCCATATCAGAAAAGATTTACTTTGATTTGCGATAACTATATTTTTGGGAAAACAAATGGAAGCCAACACAAGTATAATGGTTACTTTGAATGGTGTTAATTATGCTATTTGGAAGGGAAAAATGGAAGATCTGCTTTATGTTAAGAATTTTTACAAACCAGTATTTACCACTGTAAAGCCTGATAATAAAACAGATGAAGAGTGGAATCTGTTGCATAAACAAGTTTGTGTATTCATTAGGCAATGGGTCGACGATAATGTGTTGAACCATATTTCTGGGGAAACACATGCTCGAACCTTATGGGAGCATCTAGAAAGTTTGTATGCTCGAAAGACTGGCAACAACAAAATGTTCTTAATAAAGCAGATATTGAGTTTGAAGTATCATGATGGTTCTCCAATGACAGACCATCTGAATAATTTTCAGGGGATTATGAATCAATTATCTGCTATGGGCATCAAATTTGATGTAGAAATTCAAGGCTTGCTTCTACTTGGTTCCCTACCAGATGCTTGGGAAACATTTAGAACGTCATTGTCAAGTTCTACTCCGGATGGTGTGATCTCTTTGGATTCCGCCAAGAGTAGTGTCTTGAACGAAGAGATGAGAAGAAAAAATCAAGGTTCCTCTTCATTGGATGTCCTGATAACTGGCCCCAGGGGGAGAAATAAAACTCGTGGTTCTCAGCATAGAGAACAAAATAGGAGCAAATCCAAAGGCAGACTTAAGAATATTAAGTGCTATCACTGTGGCATGAAAGGGCACACAAAGAAGTTCTGCAGGAAGTTGAAGAGGGAGAACAAAAACAAAGAGGAAACTAAAGAAGATGGCAATGAAATTTGCTTAGCCACCGTCACCACCGAAGATCTTGTTACCGTTCTTGACGCAAACATGATAAATATTGCTTATGATGAGTCAAGCTGGGTTGTGGACACTGGCGCCGCATCTCATGTGACATCAAGGAAGGATTTTTTCTCTTCCTACAATCCTGATGATTATGGAACCTTGAGTATGGGTAATGAGACTGTTTCTAGGGTGGTTGGTATTGGTACAATTTGTTTGGAAACTAGTGTTGGAACTAAACTAGTTTTGAACAATGTGAAACATGCTCCTGATGTTCGTCTGCACCTAATTTCTGTTGGTGTTTTAGATGATGAAGGATATGTTAGTACCAACGGTGATGGAAAATGGAAGCTCATTAAGGGTTCCTTGGTTGTGGCTCGTGGTAACAAACGTCGTGGTCATTACTGGACTACGGCCTCTGCTTGTGTTGATATGGTGAATGCGGTTGAGAGCGATAGCTCTTCAACATTATGGCACAAGAGGCTTAGCCACATTAGCGAGAAAGGACTAAATAAACTAGCCAAGAAGAAATTATTGTCAAATTTCCAAAGTGCTAAATTAGAAAAATGTGAGCACTGATTGGCTGGTAAACAAAATAGAGTTTCCTTTAAGTCCTACCCTCATTCGAGAAAGACAGAGTTGCTTGAGTTAGTGCACTCTGATTTATGTGGTCCAATGAAGACAAAGACATTCGGTGGTGCACTTTACTTTGTCACTTTCATTGATGATTGCTCGAGAAAACTTTGGGTCTATGTCTTGAAGATTAAAGACCAAGTGTTAGGTGTCTTTAAGCAGTTTCAGGATTCAGTTGAAAGAGAAACTAGAAAGAAATTGAAATGTATTCGTACTGATAATGGTGGTACATATTGTGGACCATTTGACGAATACTGCAAGCATCAAGGTATTAGACACCAGAAGACTCCTCCCAAGTCTCCTCAGCTTAATGGTTTGGCTGAAAGGATGAACAGGACCTTGATAGAAAGAGTTACATGTTTGCTTTCTGAAGCAAAGTTGCCGAACTCATTTTGGGATGATGCTTTATTGACCGCTGCACATGTTATTAATCTATCTTCTGTTGTTTCTTTGCAAAGTGATGTACCAAATAGTGCTTGGTATGGAAAGGATGTTTTCTATGACCATTTGAGAGTATTTGGTTGCAAAGATTTTGTACATGTGCCGAAAGATGAGAGGTCAAATTTAGATGCCAAGACAAGGCAATGTATCTTCATTGGATATGGCCTAGATGAATTTGGTTACAGGCTATATGATCCAATTGAAAAAACAACTTGTGAGAAGTTGTGATATTATTTTCATGGAGAATCAAACAATTGAAGATATTGACAAAGCGGAGAAGGTAGAATCTTCAACTTTTGATGGTATAGTTCATCATGATGAAGTTCCTCACACAAGTGTGCATGATGTTGTTGGGTTTGATAACCATGGTGACGCCCAGAATCATGTATCGAAGCAACATGTTGATGTTGATAATAATAGTGATATTGTTATTGATGATCCTATTGCTCATGAAGTTGTGGACGAATAAAATATTCCTCTTCGGAGGTCCACAAGACAGCGGTTTCCTTCTTCCCGTTATTCACCCAATAAGTATGTGTTACTCGCTGACGGGGGAGAACCTGAATGTTATGAGGAGGCCATGGAAGATGAGCACAAGAATCAATGGATTGAAGCCATGCAAGACGAGATGAAGTCTTTGCATGAGAACCACACTTATGAGTTGGTAAAATTACCCAAGGGCATGTGGGTGTTCAAAGTTAAATTTGAAGAACACAACTTGAAGCCCAGGTACAAAGCTAGATTGGTTGTTAAGGGATTCAGTCAAAGGAAAGGTATTGACTTTGACGAAATATTTTCTCCTGTTGTGAAAATGTCCTCGATTTGCACAGTTCTAGGTTTGGCTGCTAGTCTTAATTTAGAGATTGAACAGATAGATGTGAAGACGGCTTTCCTTCACGGTGACCTAGAAGAAGAGATTTATATGGAACAACCTGAGGGCTTCAAAGTAGATGGTAAAGAAAATTTTGTATGCAAACTCAAAAAGAGTCTCTATGGCCTAAAACAAGCTCCCAGATAGTGGTACAAAAGTTTGAATCTGTTATGGGGGAGCAAGGCTATAAGAAGACTTCTTCAGATCATTGCGTATTTGTACAAAAAATTTTTGACAATGATTTTATCATCCTTTTGTTGTATGTGGATGATATGTTGGTTATGGGCAAGAATACTTCCAAGATTGACGAGCTGAAGAAAGAGTTGTGTAAATCTTTTTCTATGAAAGACTTGGGTCATGCCAAGCAAATTTTGGGCATGAAAATTACTCGTCTTAGAGATAAAAGGAAGAATTATTTGTCCCAGAATAAGTACATTGAACGTGTACTGAAGCGCTTTAATGTGCAGAATGCTAAGCCTGTTAGTATACCTCTTGCTGGTCATATGAAGTTGAGCAAGAAGATGTGTCCTATAGCTAGGGAGGAAAAAGAGAACATGGCCAAAGTTTCATATTCCTCCGTCGTCGGAAGTCTAATGTATGCAATGGTGTGCACTAGACCTGATATTGCTCACGCAGTTGGTGTTGTCAGTAGATTTCTCGAAAATCCGAGAAAAGAGCATTGGGAAGCTGTGAAGTGGATACTCAGGTATCTTAGAGGAAGCTCAGATGAATGCTTGTGTTTTGGAGCATCAAATCCAATCTTGAAAGGCTATACAGATTCTGATATGGCAGGTGACCTTGATAACAGAAAATCCACTACTAGATATTTGTTTACTTTTTGAGGGAGAGCTATATCATGGCAGTCAAAGTTGCAGAAGTGTGTTGCACTATCTACAACTAAAGGTGAGTATATTGCGGCTAGTGAAGCCGGCAAGGAGATGATATGGCTAAAGCGATTTCTTCAAGAGCTTGGTTTGAATCAGATGGAGTATATTGTCTATTGTGACAGCCAGAGTGCAATAGACTTGAGCAAGAACTCCATGTACCATGCAAGAACAAAACACATTGACGTCAGATATCATTGGATTCGTGAGAAAGTGGAGAATTAATCATTTCACGTCAAAAAGATTCACACAAGTGAAAATCCTGCAGATATGCTGACCAAGATGATACCGAAAGACAAGTTCGAGTTATGCAAAGAACTTGTGGGTATGAGCTCTCTCTAAAGAAGTTGAAGATACCTTCTTCCAGTAAATGGGACTGGATGGGGAGATTTGTTGAATCCATCCCATTTTTTAGTCAACTTTAGCTATTCAATTGGTACAAGCAATTGTTAAAACGGAATAGTAATTGGAGTTGAAAAGAAAAGATTTGGTAGTTGGCAAATTGGTAAGATTTGCAACCATTTTTGACTTTGCTATATTTACCTATGTCATTAGTGACATAAGCATGGTTTTATCCTTCTATAAATTGAGCATTCTTGCTCATTTGTAGAACACACCAAGTTAGAGAAAAAAACCATTTTGAGAGCAAAATGAGGTATTCCATAGACTATATAAGAAAATAGTGTGTGAAGAAAAATAGAGTGTGAGCGATATTTTAGTAAGACGGAAACCAAAGAGTGTTGTTCCTTTTGAGTGTTGTATTCGTGACTACACAGTGTAAAATTCCTTATTATAGTAATATCAGTTGCTCCTCTTGGCCCGTGGTTTTTTCTTTTATTCTGAAGGATTTTCACGTAAAATTCTTGGTGTCGTTATTTCCCATTTTATTTCCATTACTTTTACCATATATACTTTGTGCTTGTCCGCGTTTTCCCATCAATTGTGTTTGTCAAGCTTAAGTCATATCTTCAAAACATTATGTGTCTGCAACACATCCTAAGTGACTTAGGATAGACATTATTTTGTACCATTCCAAGTTCTTAAGCGCATTGTCAAGTGATGCACACGTTATATTTTCCAGCCATGACCCACATTTATTCAATTTTCCACATTTCAATGTTAAAGCGATATGTTGGAGTGCGAGAGTAACAAATTACTCCATTAAGTTTAACCAATTTCACGGAGTATGTCTTCCCTAAACTTTGAGGAGAAGGTTTTTTAGCAAGAAGGAAGTATTGTTATGAACCAAAGTGATGATTAGAAGACAAATGACAAATCTGAGATGTAATAATAATTTATTCAACCTAGAAAATAATCATGTGAAAGTACCATCTAAAAGATTAATTGGCTTTGTCTAACATAACGTGGTGGGAAGTGTGTACTATATATGTGGCTAGTGGAGCAGGAGATACATGATATAAGTTACTATCTCTAGGCATAGTTAGGATAAGTTATTATTGCATTGTATACTTGCATTTCAGTTTCTCATTTATATTTTCTTCTGTATTTCTCTTGTCACCCTTTCTCTGTTTCTTCATTATTTTTTCCAAGAATTTAATAACTACATTATAGTTGTCAAAATGAGTCCAACTATAGGTAATTCGCTCAATTTGTTTAAAATTTTAAGAGTTGAGTTCAACATAATTTGAATTGAGCTCAATCTCAACTCATTCAAGCCTTAACTCATTTTAAGAGAATTCTCGAACGAGCCCAATTTAATCTCCAATTTCAATTCGTTTTTAACTCTTATTTGTATTGATGTAATGTGTGCTTCCATATTGAAGATATGAAATTACTATCTATTATATATATCTTTAAGAATTTATCTATTTTAACTTCATTTTTTTAAAAAAGAAAATTTCTTGAGTTGAAATTCAAAATGTGATTATAAAACTTAAAGGAAAAAAGTACTGAAATACATGTCTTATGTTTCCCTTATTTTCAATATCCTTCTATTTGTAAAAACTTCTAAAATTTTTTATTTATTTAACGTATTCGAGCTACATATTATTGTATCCGAGCCACTATTTATGTATTTGAGCTACATATTATGTAGAGTCCGGAGCCTAAAGGGTAAAAAATGTTAACAAAAATTCCAAAACGGTATATGAAATTTCTTTTTAACCAAAAGGGCAAAATCGCTCGCGAAGTAGCGCTTTTGTCAACTGAAAAAAGCAAAATCGCTGCTATAGCAGCGATTTGTTAAATTTATTTTTTTAAAAAAAAAATTATAACAAAATCGCTCCCTCGGGAGCGATTTTCAAAATAAAAATCTTTTTTTTTAATATTCTTTTTATATGTCGCTGCTTAGGCAGCGACTTGTGTATAATTTTTTTAATTAATATTTTTTGCTTTTTTGTTTTTATAAAAAATTTAAATCAATTTTTTATTTATTTTTTAAATCAAATAGCTGCCAAGGTAATATTTTTAATTATTTTTTTTTTATAAATAAATAAATAATCGCTGCCCTTGGCAGCGATCTTAAATCAATTTTTTTTTAGTGATTTAATTTTTAAAATTAAAAATCGCAGCAATTTAATTTTTTTTTTTAAAAAATATTTTTTCATTTAAACTTTTTTAAATAAAAGAAGCAAAAAAAAAAAAAAAAATTAAGGTAATGTCGCTGCATAAGCAGCGACTTACTTAAAAAGGTTATAAAAAAAAATTTGAAAATTGAAAATCGCTCCCTCGGGAGCGATTTTGTTTTAATTTTATTTTTTTTAAAAAAAAATCAAATTAACAAAATCCTTTTTCCAATGGACAAAATCGCTACTTCGCGAGCGACTTTGCCCTTTTGGTAAAAAAGAAATTTCATATACCGTTTTAGAATTTTTGTTAACATTTTTTACCCTTTAGGCTTCGGACTCATATTATGTATACGGTTTATGTTATAATATATATGAGATATCTTTAATGTATTCGAGCTACATATTAATGTATTCGGCTTGTGTTACTTTTCAAGGGATTAATTTAATTACAAACTAAAGATAGATAAATTGTAGTTTCATATTAAAACTATATCATTCCTAAAATTTATCCAAACTTAAATAACAATATGTTAAATTTATTGAGATTAAGTGAGCCAAATTGAACAGATCAAAACTCAATCCATTTTAAATTTATTTGAGCCCAATCCATTTACTTGAACGGATTAATACTCAACTTAATTTCTATTTCAATCTATTTTAACATCTCTAATCTCAACTCAATCCCCTCATTTGACACCCCTAACCGCAAATATAAAACATGGTTAAATTTCTCCAAACATAAAACTTGATTAAATTTCGAGGAATCTCAACATTCACACTATGTCTGATTGTTGAGATTATTATCTTCACGACTTTTTATGTTAGGGACTGCTATTTTCATAATAGATGAACTTCTAAATCATAATTTGTTGAATCCTAAACAATCCTAAAATCCTCGTGACTTTCAGTTGTGGTATTGACTTCTCTTTCTTTTTTTATTATATATTAATTATTTGTCTATTTTTAAATTGATATATTTATTTAAAAAATAATGATTAATATAATAAATTTACCAATTTATCCTATTAATTCTGAAGTAAATGAATAAAAAATTTAAGAGTTTCAAGCATATTTTTTAAAGTAATTAATTGAGGGCAAAATAGATTTTAAAAAATAGTTCTTTCTTGATTTGTCAACATGAACAAGTGATTAGAGACAACTAAAAAATGAAAAGTTGACAAGTAACTAGAGACAAAAGAAATATATATATATATAATATTAGAGGGGTTGGGGAGTGCTCATACTTGATATTGTCTCCGTTTTAAAAAATGATATAAATTGAATATGTCTTTTAAAAAAATTACTCTTAGAAGATAAAAACTATTTTACCATCTTATCCTTAAGTAAATATGTCTGAAAAAAAATATCTTCTTAATGGTATAAAAATTATTTAAAAAAATACGTGTTAATTTGAAAGAAAAAAATATTTCTTTTTAATCATGTAAAGTACCATTTATTTTGAAAAGAATAAAAAACCCACTTATTTTAAAATGAATATAGTATAATTTACTAGCCACATACATGTGGTAGATTTATTCCTTTGTTTATCGCATGTGGTAGATACATGTATTTAGAAGTCGTGTAAATTGGCAAGACCTACCTACCACTCAAATGCATATTTCTTTTTGTTGTTGAATTATAAACTTTATTGCAAATTCTCAAAATAAAAAAAAAAGAAATACTTTATGCTTCTGTCAAATAAAAAAGGTCAATGGGCGTAGAAACTAAAAAACTTTAAAATAAATTTTAAACGTACGTTTGACAAAAAGATGTTGACATTTTATTTTCAATATAATATATTGGATCCTGTGCTAGCACGGGTCTTATATATATGTTATTTTATTATTTTGATTTGATGAAATATAGAGAGTTGATAAAAGTTTAATATAATTTTGACATATTTAAGTTATTCACTATTGCAATTTCCAATGCTTTTTCATAATTTTTAAATAACTTATTTTATTTCTTTTATCCCAATTTATGTGGCACTAATAGAATTTTGAGAGTTGAGTCAAATTTGTTTATGTGTTTTTCGATGTTTGAAGTTGTTAATTATTATGATTTAGTACATTTTCATGTCATTTTTTTAAAGAACAAATGTTATTCTTTGAAAATAAATTCCCATTTTTCAAAAAGCAAAAGGAATACAAGGAAGTCTTATTTGAAGACGAAATTAAATTTTGATTATTTTTTACGATAAAAATTTCGAATATAATTTATGTTAAAATATGTTTTTATCATAATATGAAGTATAATATACATTTCACAATTTATTTATTTTTTAAAAAAAACTATCTTTTTATTTTATTTTAATTGATGTGACATAAATAAAATTTGAAGAGTTTGTTATTTTTTAGTTTGAGATATATTAAGTATTAATTATTATAATTTATAATATTTTTTATGTAATTTTGTTATATCTTCTAAACTTGTAGGTTGTTGATTATTATGATTTATAGCATTTGTATGTCATTTTCAATAATATATATTACCTATTTTGTTTCAAATCATGTAGTGTTGATGAAATTTTGAGGGTCAGTCAATTTTTCTATATGACTTTTAAATATTGAAGTTGTTAATTCTTATGATGTTTATTACTCCTATTCCATATTATATTGTTAATTATTTTATTTATATTTTTTTTATAACATTTTAAATAATATATGTTATTTTATTTATTCTAATTTATGTAGTACTACTAAAAATTTACCATGCATTAATTTTTTTTAGGCCTTTTAAATATACTTTAAGTTGTTAATTATAATTAAAGTGAAATCATCTTAATATTTGGAGAAATTAACTCCTAATTTATACATTTTACAAACCAATTCTGAATATCTAAATCTAGGAGATTAATACTCTATCAGTTTAAAAAAGAAAGACTCTCTTTCCTTTTTAGTCTGTTTAAAAAGAATGATCTCTTTCTCTTTTTTTTTTTTTGTAACAACTTTGCACGTAGTATGTTTAAGGCCACAAGATTGAAGAACAATTTTGTACATTTGACATAACTTTAATTTAGTACTACATGATCAAAATTCTTTTTATTTTCTTAAATTCCACGCTAAGTCAAATTAGACCATTCTTTGTGAAACGGAAGGAGTAACAAATAGGCAGATTGAGAAGAGATTAACAAAAGAAATAAAATGATCAATTGGTCCATATTTAACACAAATCGTAAATGAATAACCAAGAGTTGTGATTATTATGAAAAGTTATGATTTTTATGAAGAGTTGTGATTTTTATGAAAAGTTGTGACTTATGAAAAATTGTGTTTTTGAGGAAAAGTTGTGACTTTTATGAAAGATTGTGATCTTTTCGAAAGATTGTGACTTTTCTAAGAGTTTGTGACCTTTCCGGTAAGGCACAATAACACCATTTTCACACTACCTTTGTTTTTTATAAACTGACGGATTTCCTCATATTTTAAGAAAGAATCAATTTCTCGACTTCTTCTACTACTACTAAATCTTGTATTCTAAGTGTACTTTACTGCCGTTGAGTGACTTGCTGACACCAGCATTTGGATATCAATACACTGGTGATTGAAATCGTTCTATCTTGAGAGGATATATTCCTAATCAAACCTCGGATACTAGAGGAGAATAATTTTCTTAAGTGACAGTGTGCATTCAGTGACCTGGATCTTCTTACTGTTTTTTTAGATTCTGTTTTATTCTAAGTATCTTAGGAATATAAGATGAAAAAATATTACTCATGATCAGATGACAACATATGTTAAAAATAATGAACTTACATAAAATAACAATCAGACTAATAAATGGTGCTCATCTTAATATCAATTTTTAGTTGATAATATGCATATTGAAATAGATTATATACACTCTTTCTTCATAAATCAAATGATTACCTCATCTAAGTTGTGTAAAGTTTTTCTTTTTTTTGGTTAGAATGTATCAACACACAATCAATTAGCTAATTGCGTGGAGGAAAAGGTGGGGATAAAATTGACTTTGTGTAAAATTATAATGATGTGAAATATTTGAAAATGGTCAAAGTTCACTTTGCATGATATATGCAATTTATGCTTGATTGAATAACTACTAAAGGAAAAAAAAAACACTATAAATAGAAAGAGAGTTTCGAGCCTGTGGAAATATGTGATGTAGTTTTTATTTGAATACAACAATTTTGCTTTGATTATTGTATTTTTGAATTGAATACTATAGTTTCAAAATTGAATAGTATAATTTTGAATTGAATATTCTGTTTCTAAATTGACTATTGTATTTTTGAATTGAATATTATAGTAGTTACTATTGTTTCAAAATATGAATTGAATAATGTATTTTTGAATTAAATATCATGAGTTAAAATTAAATATTTTAGTTTTTAATTAAATAATTTAGTTTCATAGAAAAAGTCGAGTAATTTTGAGGAATTAATAGTTGTTTAGGAAAGAAACAAACCAGTGTATTGGATGAATATGTTTTTCCATAATTAAGGCTGTTTTTAGGTTTTAATTGGAAAATTAAGGCCTAAGGATTATTTTTAAAGATTTTTTCCACTTTCCCCAATATTTAAAAGGAATAATATTAGAGCAGAAACGTAAAAGAACTAAATGATTTAGTAGTAGTATTGGTGTATTATCAATTATGATTAAATTTTGAATGAGTTTAATTAAAATTGAAAACGTAAGAAGAGGACAGAAACTTGGTTACTTCTTATTGTAACCAAGACTGCCATAATATATATATATATATATATATATATATATATATATATATATATATATTATATGTTGAGGATGTACATGATAGAGTTTGAATACAAATAGAAAAGAGCTATCCTAATCAATAAAGGATGTTGAGTTTACATAGAAGACTTATTGTCATCTAACACCCTCCGGCAAGCACATGTCGGGTTTGGAGACAGTGAGCTTGGATCGTAGATGAGCAAAACGAGGGGAGCTTAGAGCTTTAGTGAACACATCAGCAGTTTGATCAGTGGAAGGAATGTACTTAACACAAAGCTGGCCACGAGCAACCTTTTCGCGAACAAAATGATAATCAATTTCAATATGCTTCAGCCTTTGATGAAAGACAGGATTGGCAGTGAGATAAATGGCACTGATGTTATCACAGAATATCACAGGAGGACAAGGACAAGGCAATCGGAGTTCCTTGAGCAAACTAGCTATCCAAGATACTTCTGATGCGGCAAATGCAATGGCACGATATTCAGCTTCAGTGCTGGACCGAGCTACTACCTTTTGCTTCCGTGAGGACCAACTGATTAGATTAGGACCATAATATACAGCAAAGCCATGATGAGAACGACGATCATCAGGATCAGCAGCCCACCCTGCATCACAGTAGACATGTATAGTAGATGAAGTGGATGGAGTGATGGAGATACCATGCGTAAGGGAGCCTTTGAGATAGCGAAGGATTCGTTTTACGGCTTTCCAATGATCTAATGTAGGATTCTGCATATATTGGCAAACACGACTAACTGAGAAGGAGATCTCTGGTCGCGTAATGGTCGCATACTGAAGAGCGCCAACAATGCTCCTAAATAATGATGGATCATCAAAGGTTTCACCATGTTTGGACAACTGAAATGTGGTGTCCGCTGGAGAAGGAGAAGGCTTGCAATCTGTCATTTTTGTTCGAGTGAGTAAATCTCGAATGTAGCTAGTTTGAGAGAGATGCATCCCAGATCCGACACCTAACTTCAATACCCAAGAAAAATGAGAGATTACCAAGGTCTTTTAAAGAGAACTCAAGATCAAGAGATTGGGTGAATGAGGATATATAAGAGGGATCACTACCCGTTATGATGATGTCGTCCACATAAACTAAGAGGTAGGTAGTGGAGGAAGGAGTATGACGGACAAACAAGGATGAGTCAGAGTAACAACAAGTATAACCATGCGATAGGAGAAATGTTTTGAGCTTGAGAAACCAGGCGCGAGGAGCTTGCTTTAGTCCATATAACGCTTTCGACAAGCGACACACAAAATGTGGGTGAGACTTGTCAACAAAGCCTGGTGGTTGAGACATGTAAACAACCTCCGTAAGGTCACCATTAAGGAATGCATTGTTAACGTCTAATTGCTTAAGAGCCCAACCTTTAGTCACTGCATAAGATAAAACAAGTCTGATGGTTGAAGGTTTGACAACTGGGCTGAATGTATCATGAAAATCCACCCCCTCTTCTTGATGAAAACCTTTGGCGACTAAGCGAGCTTTGTACCTTTCGATTGAACCATCTGCTCGTCGCTTAATACGGTATACCCATTTGCAACCCACCACATTTGCAGTGGGAGGGCAGGGAACAAGTGTCCAAGTGCAGTTACGACGCAATGCTTGATATTCAGCTTCCATAGCACACAACCACTCAGGAGAGGATGCAGCTTGCTTATAGGTTTTTGGTTCACTTGCTATAACGGATGAAACTGGGGTAGGATGGCAAGATACAACAAGTGTTTTAGGCTTGAGGGAATTTGTTTGAGCTCGTGTGGTCATAGGATGATTGGAAGAAGTAGCAGGCCGGAAATATGTGGGAGCATTCTGATTTGTGCGCGAAGTAGAGGACGCGACGGTGGGCGGACATGTATTGTGTGGTGGAGATATTGTGGTGGATGAATGAGGTACTGGTAGGACGCGAGTGGATATGGAGGATGAGGAAGGGGAATCTGCCAGTGAATGGAGTAAAGGTGAGGCAGCAGATGTGGGAAACGCATTGGAAATTGATTGTAGAGAAGTTAAGGATGAGGGTGGTGAGTTGTCACTGGAGCAAGAAGAAAACTTGTTGTAACGAGGATAGGGAAATTTATCTTCATCGAACGTCACATGACGAGCAATGTACATCCTATTGGTGGGGGGATAATGACATAGATAACCTTTATGATTCGAACTATAACCCAAGAAGACACACGGAAGAGAGCGAAAATCAATTTTATGATGATTGTAAGGACGTAGAAAAGGGTAGCATAGACACCCAAATTTTCGAAGGAGTTGGTAGTCTGGTGGATGATGATATAGAGCTTGATAGGGTGATTTAAAGGATAATATAGGAGTGATGGTACGATTATGTAGGTATGTGGCGGTAGAAAAAGCATGCTCCCAGTATTGATATGGAAGACATGCATGAGCAAGTAAAGTTAGTCCTTTCTCCACAATGGTGCGGTTACGTCTTTCTGGAGCCCCATTTTGTTCATGAGTGTGAGGACAAGAGAGACGATGAGTTATGCCGATGGATTGGGCATATGAAGACACATTACGATACTCCCCACCCCAATCAGTTTGCAAAGTTTTGATGTTTCTGCCAAATCGTGTGGAAACCATCTTATGAAAGTATTTAAAAACATCAAATACTTGTGATTTTGTTGACAAGAAAAATCCAAACAAATTTAGTAGAATCATCAAGAAACTGAACAAAATACTTGTTTCCATTAATAGAAAGATGCGGAGAAGGCCCCCAAACATCAGAATACACCAAATCGAAAGGGAATAAACTACGACTTGAGGAAGATGCTAACGGGAGCCTATGACTTTTTCCTAATTGACAAGATCCACAAACTGCAGGCATTTTGTTGGAAGTCACTGGAAGATTAAAACTAGAGACTAGACGACGTAAAAGTTGCTCATGGGGATGACCAAGGCGTTCATGCCACGCTTGGAGTGATGCTCGAGATATGACAAAGGCGCGAGGAGTTGAGGATGAGATAACAGGAAGCCCACCACCATCGAAACGATATAAACCATCATCAATTGACCCGCGGAGTAGTATTTTTCCCTGAGGATCCTTCACAAAACAACATGAGGGATGAAATTCCATAAAGACATTATTATCTTTAGTAAATTGAGAAACACTCAGTAAACTCTTGGTGATGGAAGGAACATGAAGAATTTTATTAAGATGAAGAGGTCGAGTTGCACAAGAAAGCTTAGAGGAGCCAATGTGATTAATAGAGAGTTTTTGGCCATTACCTACAGCAAGTTGATCCTCACCATTGTAGTCTGTGTGAATAGATAGTTGAGACAAGTCTGACGTAACATGATTGGTAGCACCTGAGTCCGCAAACCATGAATTATCAATAATAGCCGAGGAGACATCATAGAATTAGTCGAGGGAGTAACCATATTAGCTTGTGGACGGTTAGAGGATCGGGTTGGTGGGTAGGTATCCATGTTGTTGCGGTTGTAGCAATTACGAGCATGGTGGTTGGGTTTCTCACATATTTGACAGATTATGCGAGGTGATGATCTATTAGAGGAACGAGGGGGGTTGGTATTGGTCGGGCGAGTGGAGGATTTTTGAGAGGTGGTGACACTTTGTTGATTAGGATATCCAGTGATGGGGAGCGGTTGGAGTATTGACGAGATATGGCATTGGCTTGAAGTTGGAAGGATTTGGTTTCCTCAGCCAGTTTCTCCTCTTCTTGGAGAAGTAAACCAAGAAGTGAGTCAGTGGTGAGGTTATCAAGGTGAGGGTTAATGGCAGATCGAAAAGGTCCATAGGAAGAGTCTAGTCCGAACAAAATAGCACTCATAAGTTCTTCGTCTGTTATGGGACGGGCAGCAAGGGCTAGACTATGGGATATAGTTCTTTCTTGTCAACATAGTCCATAATGGTTGAAGAACCCTTAGTGGTGGTTTGGAGTTGGTGGCGAAGTTGCATGACGCGAGCTCGGGATTGAGATTGATAAAGGTTGGAAAGATATGACCAAGCTTCATGAGTGGTACGAATGTGCATTATGTAAGGTATGATAGAATGGCTCATGGTAGTTTTGAGCCAAAGAAGAAGGATTTTGTCCCGCTTCTTCCAAGCCGTGAAGGCTGGATTTGTTGTGGATGCAGAGGTGCCCTGAGTAGTGGTTAAGATAGTGGCGGATGGAGCATTAGTTCCATCAAGATGACCCTCTAAATCAAAGGCTTCAAAGGCAGAATATACGGTAGATTGCCAAAGGTAATAATTTTCGCGATCAAGTTTTATCGGAAGGCCGGGAAGGGCAATTGTTTGGGAGTTGGAGTCAGTTATGGAGAGATGTGTGGAAGAGGATGAATGTGGCTGAACGGCAGCGGCAATGGACTGGTTGGAGTTGTCCATGGTGGCGGAAAAGAAAAAAAAAATTGGCTCTTTGATACCAAATTGAAAACGTAAGAAGAGGACAGAAACTTGGTTACTTCTTATTGTAACCAAGGCTGCCATAATATATATATATATATATATGTTGAGGATGTACATGATAGAGTTTGAATACAAATAGAAAAGAGCTATCCTAATCAATAAAGGATGTTGAGTTTACATAGAAGACTTATTGTCATCTAACAATTAACTATGATTGATTTTGACGAAAATAATACAAAGTGTTATTCTTTGTTGGCAATAGATGTAAAATCATTAACTACGGTAGGGTAACAATAAATTCAAGAAAATAATAAGTAATTAGGATCGAAAAATTATTTTTAATACGACGAGTATTATAATCTCTATAATTTCTTTACTTCTTCCTTTCAAAAATATATTAAAGAATTTTTAAGCTTCATCTTGAATCTTAGTCTTGATCTCTAAAACATGTGGAGAAATAATTTAATGCTAGTAGCTTATGGAGAAATCTATGACATTTGATCTATGAAATCTCCAGCTTTTTGTTGAAATTCATGTGATTTTTCTGAATTATGAAAACTCATGTTTATAGTTATAGATTGAAGAAGTTATTTCTTTCGGCCAACCAATTTAAGAGACGTGCCAATATTTATTGATCGGAACTGCCATGTGTCACAGGCTCACATATGACGTATTTATTGGTGTAACGACCCGCTAGGTCATTTTGAGAACTAGGACTATTTTGATTCTTATTGAGAAAATTTAATGGGTATCTTTAAACTATTTGGTAACTATGAATATCTGTTGAGAAATTTTTGTTAAATGAGTATCATAGTGGAGTAGTTAGTGGGCCACATCCATTATTAATAGTAACCATTTGACCTATGTACTGAATTAAATTAGAGGGATTAAACGGGTATCGTATCATAACTCGAGGAAAAAAATGAGATAAACAAGCACCGACAACGTGGGTAAATTAGTTACTCATGAGTTATGTATTGCGGGTGAGCTTTGTTCGTTAATGAAGGAAAGCTTCATGACTATAGAAGAAGAAGAAAAAAATAGCTAAGAAGCAGCTAAGAAGGAGAAGAAACAGTTAAGAAGAAGAAGAAGGAGAGTGTATGTTTTGTGTGTAAATCTTGTGTATCATGTACACAGAATGAACTGTATATATAGCTCTTTACTACTAACAACCTATCTAACTAACTAATTGACAAGTAGTTATAACTAACTTTTATGTAAAAAGACTATTCTACCCTTTCTATTATTTCTAAATTCTACAGCTTTCCTATATTACAACACTCCCCTTCAAGCTAGGAGGTGCAAAAATATTCAAAATCCTAGATTGGATAACAAGTGTTCATGTTGTAGTCTAGATAACCCTTCGGTCAATACATCAGCTGGTTGTTCTTTGGTATGAATGTACTCCACTTTAATCAGTCCTTTTTGCAATTTTTCTCTTATGAAATGGCAGTCAATTTCAATATGCTTGGTCCTTTCATGGTATACTGGATTAGCAGCTATCTGAATAGCAGCCTTGCTGTCATTGTAAACTTGAACTGGTACTTGAACCTTAGTACCTACTTCCTTCAATAATCCCAGCAACCACACCAATTCTGAAATAGTTGAAGCCAAACTTCTATACTCAGCTTCAGCTGAGCTTCTTGACACTGTTGTTTGCTTCTTTGCCTTCCATGATATTAATGATTTACCAATCTTAACCATATACCCTGTCACTGACTTCCTAGTGAGTGGACAAGATGCCCAATCAACATCACAGAATGCAGTAACTTGTCCATCTAATCACTTGCCAATAGCAGTCCTTGGCCAGGTTGTTTCTTTAGATATCTGATCACCCTCAATGCAGCAGCAAGATGAGACCTTTTTGCTTGCTGTAAAAATTGACTCAATGTCTGAGTACTAAATGATATATCTGGTCTTGTCATATTCAAATACAACAACTTGCCTATTATCTTCTGATATGCTGTTTGATCAATCAAAGGATCATTTGATTCTTCTTGTTTCACATGCTCATCATATAGTTTAGATGTTAGTTTGACATTGATGTCAATAGGTGTTCCGGCAGGCTTAGCTGTTGTCAATCCAACCTCAGCTATAAGTTCCAGCGTATACTTTCTTTGATGCATTAATATACCAGCTGCTGATCTGGTAAACTCAATGACTAGAAAGTATTTTAATTCTCCTAAATCTTCCATCTTGAATGCTTGTTGTAGTGCCTTTTTTGTGTCTTCTATTAGTTTAAGAATACTGCCAGTAATTAGCATATCATCCACATAAACCAACACTAATATAGTTCCCTCTTCTGACTAATTAATAAACAAGGAATAATCATGTTGGCTTTGTTTGAACTTGAGATTGCTAAGAGCTTTTGTCAACTTTTGATTCCATTGCCTTGGAGCTTGTTTCAGACCATATAGGGACTTTGTTAGTCTACATACTTTCTTCCCCATGACCAACAAATCTCTGAGGTAGTTACATATAAATTTCATCATCCAAATCACCTTGAAGAAAAGCATTGAATACATCCATTTGATGAATATGCCTATGCCTAGCTGCTGCAAGAGAAACAATGGTTCTGATTGTCACCATTTTAACAACAGGTGAGAAGGTCTCCTTGTAATCTATTCCTTCTTGTTGAGAATAACCTTTAGCCACTAATCTTGCTTTGAGTCTCTCTATCTCACCTGATGAATTGTATTTAACTTTATAAATCCATCTAAACCCAATAGCCTTCTTCCCCTTTGGCAAATCAGTGAGCTCCTGATACGCTCAAACTTACTTCTCAAATAAGAAGTAAAGCGGTCGTGTCAAGTAAATAATCCAACTAGTGAGGTTGTGATCGTTCCCACCAGGAAAATAGTAGAGACTTAACTTTAACCTATTATTACTATTGTTCGGTCAATGACTTCCTTGAAAAGTAAAAAACAATAAAAGGGGGGTTTCTATTTCTAAATGAATAAAAATGACTAACGAAATTGAAAGAGACACTTAACAGCTTTGAATGTTGGAGTTTAATCAATTAATCAAAGTAACTAGGGTTTACGTGTTCCCCACAGGTTCATAACTTGATAATTCTAACTATAACAATTCTTTCCTAGTATCTTGCATGCAAAGTGATAAGTTATGTATTTCTAAATCCTTGGTCCGACATCTAGAAAATCTCACTCCGCACCTTGGTCCGGTTACGTGTGTTGCTATCCTAACCCTTATCTTTACCTCATATTAAGCATCGTATTCGATATTTGACTAAGTTATTACCTCGTACCAATCAATACTAGCCTATTAGATAGTATACACTAAATCTATGTTGATAATTCTTTTCCTATTATCTACCTCCTTGGTCCGGCAAGTAGCATTAAGGCGAGTTTTAACGTTGACCATCCGTTAAAAGACTTCTAAGCGAAAGAATTATTAATACATGCAAGACACTATTCTAGAATTGTTATTTTAGCTTGGTTTTATCTCATTACTTGCCTATGGTTCCCACAACCCTAGTTATGGAGTTTAGTTACTCATAGTCATAATCACAATATTCAAATATATTAGATAAGAATTCATGTACTTACTTCAATGAGAAAGAGTAAAATCCCAAAGTTCACTTGATTAATCAGCAAAAATCACCCACAATCAATGATAAAAGTCTCCAGATAATCAATAATCTCTCAAAGAGTCTACAAATTAATTAAGAGTCTAACACTAATACACAGAGTCTAATAAGGATCCAGAGTCTAACAATGCGGAGTCTAACCTCAAAAATGAGGTTTTTTGAACTATTTATAGAAAATAAAAACCTAATTAAACAAGGACTCTATTTGCTGGAAATCTGTCAAAACGTGGCTGGGTCGACGGACCACGCAACGGATCGTCGTGGTCGCAACGGATCGTCGTGGTCACGACGGACCGTCATGGACTCCGTTGTCCCATACTTGTACAATTTCTTCTGCTGCTCTCTTCATTAACCTCGACGGCAAGTATGACAGATCGTCACAGATATGACGGTCCGTCGAGGGTCTTCATTCTAAAACACTTAAACTCTTGGAATCTGGCAACTGGGACTACTTCTCTGAACTTCATGACGAACCTGCAGGACGGACCGTCATAGACACGACGGACCGTCATGGACACCGTAACCCCACACTTGGTCAGACTTCCCCATCTTCCTTCAGCAGCTGCACTACGCTGCCACCTACGGACCATCACAAGCATGACGGACCGTTACAAGCTCCGTAGGTGGTCTATTTTGCATTTTTTTGCTCAAAACCTCTGCATTCATCTTTGAACAGATTTCCTGCAAATAAGGAGAAACTTATATAAAAATTAGCACAAAAAGGCTTTTGGACACACTAAACTTAAGGAAAAAGTATTAATAATACCGTGAAACCACGTATATTAACACCCTCAACTTAAATTCGTTGTTTGTCCTCAAGCGACGCATTATGACTCAACACAAAATCTTTGAACAATAGTATCCATGTTTTATCCTTTGTAACCATTTGGCTATCAATCCCGATTAATCTCATCATATTTATGCATGCTATCAATATTAGGCTTGAATTATGTGGGATCAGAGCATGACACAGACTCACCATTCACTAACACCTATCCTCTTCAATTTATCACCGAGGTGCTAACAATTCCGGTATTGCAACTAGTGTCCTCACTTTAAAACAAAATCCTCATTTTTCACACAATGATTTTAGTTTGAGTATAAGGATTACTTTTTTACACTCGCTCTCAGAACAAAGTCACACTCATTCATATCTATGCCATAAGCTTGCCCTTATTTTAACTGCCTTAAGTTCGCTATACAACCCTTAAGATCACGATAGGACTTTCTTAGCTTGTAACATAGGCTCAGGGTCAGGTAGGGTATATTTAGGTAAATTTTAGTGACTTTTTGCCCTCCTTGACATATCGGCTAAACCTACCACTTTCTATCATTTTATCTCGCCCAGTTTCTCATATTCTTTCACCTTGCTATTTTATCTTCTTTCTTCATTTGTGTAAGTGACTCTCTTCTTTTCTTGCTTGTATTTCTTTTATATTTTTTT
This sequence comes from Solanum peruvianum, assembly GCA_027705065.1. Classification (NCBI taxonomy): domain Eukaryota; kingdom Viridiplantae; phylum Streptophyta; class Magnoliopsida; order Solanales; family Solanaceae; genus Solanum; species Solanum peruvianum. The sequence continues at coordinate 53,151,935 of JAKWJD010001759.1, forward strand.
TCTTTACTTTTCTTTCAACTAATTTTTGAGTCACTTTACTTTTGTTCTTTCTCTCTCTTTGTTCTTTCAACCCCACTTTCCAGAGCATTCCTCATAATAGCCACCCTAACCTCATGGCTTTGCCATGAGTCAAGGTACACAGTACCCAAAGTTGGGTCAGGGGCATAAAGAAGGTTGTGTACTGCATTAGCCACCCTCAGCTTATGCTTTTGGCATAAGCTGAGGTGCACATGTCCAAGGAGGTACCAGGGCCAACACATTGTTCCCAGAAAAGATCAGTTGGGGTGAAAAAGAAATGTCTAATTTAAGCTCAGATCATTTGGATCAAAGAAGGATAAATTTCATTTGGTTTTCTTTTATTTAGGCTAAAAATGGGCTAGATTGAATAAGGGCCTATGATCCTTTCCTAATTGTCTATTACAACTTACTTTTAGCAGGACTAACGAGACAAGTTCTAGCTCAGTACAATAGTGGACTATTCAAATCTTCCTGACACTCACTTGACATCTCATCACTATACCAGATTATCAGACACCTAGTTCAAATTTTAGACATAGGGTAATGCAATGGTGTACCTCTATGTCATGCTTAGATCCACACATTTATCAGTTACTATGCCTAGTAGTGCATCATTTTCCAATTTATCAGGATATCATTTTAGCCATCATGATCCAGAATTAAACTATGCACAAAAGATGTAGACATGCCGGTTCAAGGGAAAAAGTAATCAGTCTTTTGGGGAAAAAGAACACAGGCAAGAAAACCCCAAAAGAGGATAGTGAATTGGGCTACTCAGACTTCACCCTGGTACTCACTTTCCATTTACCCCACCCCCAACAAAAAAACATGCAATTGTCCCCGATTCATAGAAAATTTAAATACTAGAGTGGTAGGTGAAGCAAACCTGTGGCGCAAAGCGCCGTCGATCAGCAAGCTGGTGGGTCCGGTTCCCCGGAACCCACATCCTCTGCAATCTGAACACCCTCAGTGGTGTCCTTAGCAACAACCGCACTATCAACAGTGCCTCCCGCTATATCCACCTTTCATGAGCTAGACTCCCCAGCCGCTAACTCTCATGCTCTCATCTGGTGCGCCTCCTCCTCAGCAAGAGAGGCTCTCCTCGCAGCCTCCATCTCACGGCGCTCCTTCTTCCGTGCTCACGCCTCGTCCTCTGCTCGACCCCTAATCCTCTTGGCATGCTCTCGAGGGGGAGGTGGTGGAATCTCTGAGGTGGCGAATAGGGCCACCAACACTGTGTCTTCAGCAGGCTCGACAGAAGGGGCCTCAGACTCAGGCACCCTAGCCTCTAAGATCGTGTCGATATCTGCACGAAGACTGTCGACCGCAACCTGAAGAGTCGACACATCCACCGGAGGGCCTGGCTGGGCTAGCACCCGCAACTCAAAGGCGTCCAAGCGTTGGTGAACCTCATCGATCTTCCGCTCTGTATACTGGACCATTTTCCGCTCCAGGCGCTCTTCTGTATCGGTAATGGACCTCTGCATCTACGACTGGATATGATGCAGAAGTGTAGACATTTGCGCCTCTAATTTTTGGACCCTAGCAAGCGGGACCAACGCGGGTAGAAGGGCTGTGTGAGATTAACTCGGGGCAGTGTTACTACCCGGGATAGACTCGACCAGAGTAGTGTCAGTGGACGCCGCCTGCGTAGCCGTGCGGGCCTGGGCTACCGTATCAGCAAGATCGTCAGCAAGTGGGGACAGCTCTGGACGGGGCCCTCTGCGTGGAGCCAACTCAATGGCCTCATCTATGATGAGGCCGACATCAACAGTGCCCTGCGGGGTCTTGAGCTGATCAACGTGCCATATAGGCACACTTGCGGACCTGCAGAGAGAAAAGATCATGAACATGAAAGGGTATGTAGTTGTTGTGACCTTGAAAGCCCTCTCGTGCATGAATGCTTGTAGAAGCCACGCGAAATCCACCTCGAAACCGACTATCATCGCCGCCATTAATACTGTTTGATCCCATGTAACGATATTATCAGCGGTTGTGGGGGAAAGGCAGTGGCGGACAATCAGCCACAAGAACTTCGCCGTGAAAGTTAGGTTGGCCTTCTTGATGGCCCCCTTTGGCTCGGTCACCCAGTCGGCACCCTCTTCATCAACTGACAGGTGCAGGGCCATCCACCTCTTGGTCGTCTCTCTCAGCGATTGCTCGCACAGGAACTGGCCATCTTTAACAAGCTGCCATCGGTAGTCAAACTAGGAAGTGAGAGGGGTCCGAGTAACATCAACACCCTCGCCGTATAGAAACCGGCGGATGGAAGGCAGGGAAATGTCGACCTGCACGCCCCGTACTCGGACCTGCTTCAGTGGGGCCTGTTTAGCGGGGGCAGCCCGCTTATCAATCTGTGATCGGAGAGTCGCTACGTAGGATGTGTAGAACTCTTGGACCATTTCTTCACTGTAACGTCCCAACGGACGTGCTGTCCAATCCAGGCGATGCCTGGTAAAGAGATTGTTGATGTCAGGCATCGTCGGGAGACTCCCTGTAAGGACCCTCCGTTCCAATGTGAGTGTTTGAGTCATAACTCCTTTGTCAGTCAGGAACTTGGCGTCGGAGTAGACTTGAAATTGCCCGTCGACACACCACTGGTTGGGCTGGTCAGTAGCCGGGGTGAGGGAATTAGCTGGTAATCCTGGTGTGGATTCCGAACTGTCAGCCTCATCAGACGAGGCCGACGCTGCAGCGGTGGCGGGTGCGGGAACCTCAGCAGAGCCGGATTCTTCCTCCGTCCATGAAACTCCTAAGTAGCCAGACGCTCCTTCTTCGTTGGTGGCTGACCCAGAAAGTGTGCCGGTCAGTGTGCGTTCCTCATTAGACTGGGAGGCAGTGACTACGCCGGACGCCACCTTTTTGGGTGTGACTCTGGTGGCACGTGAAGCACGAGAAGGGGTGGAAGTTCCTGGGGGCACGTACTTGGGGTCACGCTCATCATCAGAGCCAATGACCATGCGGGAAGACGGGGTGACATACTTCGATCCCCCGCGTGCATAGATTCGATCTTGCTTGGGTGCCATAGTAGATAGTACCTGTAAAGGATCAATATTAGTGCGAGTAGTGGCAAACAAGACAAGCAAAACCACACAAAAGAAAATTAAAATAGTATGACATTTCTATAGTAACAGTGACACACGACGGGCCTGGTGACGGCACGTCGTGACTATGACGGACCGTCATGGGTTTCGTCGTGTCTTACTTAGACTATGTATATAGAGAGAACCCTGAAGGAGAGTCTCTGACAAGTATGACGGTATGTGCAGGACGGACCGTCACAGGTACGATGGCCCATCGTAAGTGTCTGTAAGAGGACACTTAAAAAATATGGAAAACCTTTAGGAGAGGGGTCTCTGACCGTCATAACGGTCATGCAGGACGGACCGTCATGGGTATGACGGTCCATCGTACTCGTCCGTTTGAGGACAATTAGAAAAATGGAGAGATACCCTTAGAAACAGGGTCTCTAAAAAATAGAACGGTCATGCAGGACGGACCGTCGTGAAGACGACGGTCCGTCACATGTGTCCGTTGGAGGACACTTAGAAAAAATGGGCAGTGAGGTGTTAGGGCTTTTGGAACGGACCCTACAACGGTCCATCGTGGGTACGACGGTCCATCATCGGGGTCTCGTTCTATAGATCAGTGACAGAACAGGGTATCCCATGCATCCCCGATGAACCGAAATCAAACTTGTAGTGTTTTGGACCTACATTTGTCTAACCCAACTACCTAGGAAACTAGCAATGCAAAAGCACCTATGTGTTCGGTTGTATAACACGGACAATTTCGAACATTTTTAACCTAGGTTAGACAGAATTTATATAAAAGAAAGACATATCAAGAAGAACTAAGCTAATACTAATACTAATTAATAAACAAAAATGCAAGATAAATGAGTAGATTTTAGAGACGCATACCTAAAAACAAGATGGACAAGTACTCGGTGACCAAGAAGACACCCACAGCAGCAACTCTGACTAGCAGATTATAACTTTTAGGGCTTTGGAGAATTTTTGGGGGTACAATGATCGGTTGAAAGGGAGAGATTGTGGAATTTGAAAATAGAGGGCCATGGGAGGAATAATGAAGGAATGTGTGTGAAATGAGGGTTTGGGGAGTTTAAATGGTGACATTTTATAAAAAACTCCAATCGGGTCGGGTCGGGTCGGGTACGCCTCATTAATGACGCGACAATTCCCCGACGACGGTCCGTCGCAGTTGTGACAACTCGTCGTGGGTTCCATCGTGTGTGCGCTAGTTTGAAAATAACAGAAAGACGTACCTGGTACGACGGATGCATACGACGGTCCGTCGCAGGTGCAACGGTCCATCGATGTATCCGTCAGTGACTGCTGCAGAGTAATTTTCTGCAGAATTTCCTGGTGATGTGCCTGCAAATTGAAAAACCCATTAGTAGAAAAATGCTACCATTACTAGAAAGACTATATGTATTGGGTTGCCTCCCAACAAGCGCCTGATTTAATGTCGCGGCACGACTGAGGACACTTGATTACTCAGACTTCATCAAGATGGTTTGCCTTTATCACTTTATTCCCCGATGCTTTATGCCCAAAATAGAGTTTATTCGTTCTCTATTAACCTCAAACCGCACTTCCTCCTTGGCTTTTAACTCAACTGCTCCATGAGGGAATACTTGGGTAATCAAGTAAGGGCCAGTCCATTTGGACTGAGCTTGCCCCGAAGACAAGGCGACCCAGAACTGCCTAAAAGAACTAAATCCCCAATCATAAACTCTTGTTTTGCACTTTTTTGTTCATTCTCCTTCTTCATCTTTTTCTTTGTGGGATATGGCAGATACCTATTGGAGCTCACTACTTTGCCTCATGGTCCTACAAATGTTGAAAGTTGCTTCTTCATTGTTCAACCAAAATTTCATCTGTCCCTTTTCCATATCAACTAAGGCTCTACTTTTAGTAAGGAATGGCCTCCCAAGAATGATAGGCACTTCAAAATCGACTTCACAATCAAGAATAACAAAATCAGCCGGAAAGATGAATGACTCCACTTTGACTAGCACATCATGGAGTATCCCTATAGCCCATTTCACTGTCCGATCAGCCATCAGTAGCCGCATCGCAGTGGGTTTTGGATCCCCAAACCCAACTTCTTGTAAATGAGAGGGGCATGAGATTTATGCTTTCCCAGATCACATAATGCTTTCGCAAAATGTAATGACCCAACTGTACAAGGAATAGTGAACGCACCCGGATCTTCTTTCTTTTGTACGAGGGATCTTGTAGCAATATCACTACAATGCTGCAGTCTATCATCATCCTCGAAAGTGACTGATCTTTTCTTGGTGACCAGATCTTTCATAAATTTGGCATAACCTGGCATTTGTTCTAGAGCTTCTACCACAGGGACATTGATAGAGAGCTGCTTCAGCATTGTTATAAAACGCCGATATTTACCATCCTCGGTCTTTTTCACTAATCTCTGAGGGAAGGGTGGTGGTGGTCTAGGCATGGGAATTACCTTCAAGGGACTTCTGCATCTTTTCCATTGCTCTCTTCTTCCTCACCACTACCCTTTACCACCTTATCATCATCATTTCTCACATTTTCCTCATTAGACGGCATAGGTGGGTCAATGGTATAAAAACCACCCCGAGTAGTGATTGCCATACAGTGCACATCATTTTTTGAATTTTGGACAGTGTTGCTAGGAAGAGTGCCCGGTTGCCGCGTGTTCACTGTCGCAGATAATTGGGCCATTTGCAACTCGATCTGTTTAATCGATATTGCACGTGTATCAACTTTTTGCCCAATGCTAGATAAATCACACCTCTACTCTTTAATGTGCTCATCACTAGCATCGAACCTCCTCATCATTTTGTGCAACATATCCTCAACTCGCGCCATACTATCTCCACCATCCCTAGGAAAAACTTCACGATTTTGGGGAGGGGCATAGGGCCCATTCCTATCAATTCTGTTACCGTAGTTACCTTTGTTGAAGTTGTTGTCGCTGTTGTAGTTTCCATGTCGGACATAATGACCCTCAAGGTTATAGTTAACATAGATACGACCTTGGTTCCCTTGACCTTGGCGCCAGTTATCCTGATTTGAGCCTTGGGCGCTCAGTCGAAAACCCCCTGTCTGCTCATTTACTGCATAAGTGTCCTCCGCATAATAGCATTCATCATTAGGAGGTAGTGGTTTAGCCATGTAGTTGACTGCATTGATATTTTCTGTACCCCAGTGACATGTTTTAGTACCAACCCAAGCTCAGTTCTCATCTGAGCCATTTCTTCACGAATCTCATCTGTGGCTGGGTTGCGAGTGGACTGCACTGCGAAGGTGTTTCTCCCGGTATCTGACTTCCTAGTACTCCAAGCTTCATTATTCCGGGAGATTTTCTCTATTTTTTTAGCAATCTCAGCATATGGAAACTCCATAAGATCCACCTGCTATATTGTCCAACACCGCTTTATTATTATCATCATGTCCCTGATAGAAGTATTCCTTCAGTGACTCATCATCTATACGGTGATTTGGGACACTTCTCAAGAACGAGGTGAATATATCCCAAGAACTACTAACTGACTCTCCTTGTAGTGCCACAAAGTTATTCACTCTGTCTTTGTGGTTTTGTTTCTTGGAGACCGGATAATAGCGTGCTAAGAAAACATCCCTTAGTTGGTTCCAAGTGAAGATTGAGTTGTATGGGAGCTCAGTGAACCATATAGCAGCCTCTCCCGTCAGTGAGAGAAGAAACACTCTGACCCCTATTACATCTAAATCCAAATCGGGCCTCCGTACACAGCTTTTACACACTGCCCTTACCTTAGCTATATGGGAATGTGGATCCTCAGAAGATAGCCCTGAAAACAAACCTCTGGCAGTGAGCATTTGCATCAGGCTACTAGTTACCACAAAGGTGTGGCCTGTGGGTAGAGGAGGTAAGACAAGTGGCCCTTCGGAGTCTTCTATGTTATCATAGCCTCTGTAATATGTTAGGGGCCGTGGAACGGGATTTTGTCCCATCTGCTGGTGTTCACCCGGAGCATCAGGTAACAACTGACCATGAACATCAACCGGAGCTGGGATGTTCTGGTTTGGGTCATCATCATTTATTCCCAAGTTTCGATTCATATTGCGTAGTATACGCTCTAATTCGTGATCGTAGGGAAACAAGGGTTCTCTTCCTCTCCGTGTATTTGGCATAAAAGGAGGATAGTTCTGGAAAAAAAATCAAAAACAATAAAACAAAGTAAAATCAAGAAAATATCAACTAAACTATAGTAATAAGTTCAAGTTAATCTAAAAGCTACTTTCCCCGGCAGCGGCGCCAAAATTTGATGCGCTCAAACTTACTTCTCAAATAAGAAGTAAAACGGTCGTGTCAAGTAAATAACCCAACTAGTGAGGTTGGGATCGTTCTCACGAGGAAAATAGTTTAGACTTAACTTTAACCTATTATTACTATTGTTCGGTCAATGACTTCCTTGGAAAGTAAAAAATAATAAAAGGGGGGTTTCTATTTCTAAATGAATAAAAATGACTAACGAAATTGAAAGAGACACCTAACAGCTTTGAATGTTGGAGTTTAATCAATTAATCAAAGTAACTAGGGTTTACGTGTTCCCCACAGGTTCATAACATGATAATTCTAACTATAACAATTCTTTCCTAGTATCTTGCATGCAAAGTGATAAGTTATGTATTTCTAAATCCTTGGTCCGGCATCTAGAAAATCTCACTCCGCACCTTGGTCCGGCTACGTGTGTTGCTATCCTAACCCTTATCTTTACCTCATATTAAGCATCGTATTCGATATTTGACTAAGTTATTACCTCGTACCAATCAACAGTAGCTTATTAGATAGTATACACTAAATCTATGTTGATAATTCTTTTCCTATTATCTACCTCCTTGGTCCGACAAGTAGCATTAAGGCGAGTTCTAACGTTGTCCATCCGTTAAAAAGACTTCTAAGCGAAAGAATTATTAATACATGCAAGACACTATTTTAGAATTGTTATTTTAGCTAGGTTTTATCTCATTACTTGCCTATGGTTCCCACAACCCTAGTTATGGAGTTTAGTTACTCATAGTCATAATCACAATATTCAAATATATTAGATAAGAATTCATTGTACAATGAGAAAGAGTAAAATCCAAAGTTCTTGATTAATCAGCAAAAAATCACCCACAATCAATGATAAAAGTCTCTAGATAATCAATAATCTCTCAAAGAGTCTACAAATTAATTAAGAGTCAACACTAATACACAGAGTCTAATAATGATCCACAGTCTAACAATGCGGAGTCTAACCTAAAAAATGAGGTTTTTCGAACTATTTATAGAAAATAAAAACCTAATTAAACAAGGACTCTATTTGCTGGAAATCTGTCAAAACGTGGCTGGGTCGATGGACCACGCGACAGATCGTCATGGTCACGACGGACCGTCATGGACTCCGTCGTCCCATACTTGTGAAATTTCTTTTGGTGCTCTCTTTATTACCCTCGATTGCAAGTATGACGGATCGTCACAGACACGACGGTCCGTCGAGGGTCTTCGTTCCAAAACACTTAAACTCTTGGAATCTTGGTAATGGGACTACTTCTCTGAACTTCATGACGAACCTGCAGGACGGACCGTCATAGACACGACGGACCGTCATGGACTACGTAACCCCACACTTGGTCAGACTTCCCCATCTTCCTTCAGCAGCTGCACTATGCTGCCACCTACGGACCGTCACAAGCATGACGGACCGTCACAAGCTCCGTAGGTGGTCTATTCTGCATTTCTTCGCTCAAAACCTCCGCATTCATCTTTGAACAAATTTCCTGCAAATAAGGATAAACTTATATAAAATTAGCACAAAAAGGCTTTTGGACACACTAAACTTAAGGAAAAAGTATTAATAATACCGTGAAACCACGGTATATCAGCTCCCAAGTATGATTACTTTCTAGTGCTTGAATTTCATTTTGACATATAGGAGAAAACTGAGCATAACTCATGTACTTTCCTAAAGAATACATGACATCTTTGTTAACAGTCAAAGATACAAAGTCTTTCATCCAAGTTGGTTTGAGTTTTTGTCTAGTACACCTCCTTTGAGTAGTAAGACTTGCAGGCTCTTAAATCATATCATTATCTACCACACCAACAATTGGAGACTGTTCTAGGATCTACAAACACTCTTTCTTGTATTGAATGATCTATCTTTGCAAAAGGAAACACATATTCTCTAAACACCACATCCCTACTTGTGAAGAATGATTTATCAGTTAGATCAAGAAGTATATATCCCTTTTGTAACTCTAAATAACCCATGAGTACTGATGGTCTTGATCTAGGCATCAACTTATCATGTACTGTTAGAAGTTTAGAAAAACATAAACATCCTAGAGTTTTGACATGAGATATTGATGGTTTACTACCATACAACCTTTCATAAGGAGTATCAAATTGCAGGTCACTACTTGGTAACCTATTAATGATATATGCAGCAGCTAACAAACAATAACCCCAATATCTGATAGGAATGTGATCTTGGAGTCTTAAAGCTCTGGTAACTACAAGTATGTGTCTATGATTTCTCTCAGCAACTCCATTTTGCTGAGGAGTGTATGGACATGATCTTTGATGTAAGATTCCAATTCTGTAAATAACTTGTGACAACCTGAGTTTACAAACTCAGTACCATTATCAGTCCTCACCACTTTAACTCTTTTTCCAAGCTGAGTTTGAACAAATTGCAGAAACATTTGAATGGAAACACACATAGCAGATTTATGTTAGAGTAAAAATAGCCAAGTTACTCTTGAAAAATCATCCACAATTGTAAGAAAATACTTCTTGCCATCAACAGTAGGTTTATTATAAGGACCCCAAAGATCAACATGAAGTAGCTCAAAAAAAGCAGTACTTTTAATGCTACTATTAGGAAACACATTCTAGCAAGTACTGTTGATGATACATGACCCAATCTTTTATGCCATAACACCATGTCTGTCTCCTTGACATCATGAGCAGCAAATGCAGCCTCAACTTCCTTTTCTTGACCATTACACTGAGTAGTTAAATGCTTTATTAGCAAGTACAATCCTCCTTCCTCCTTAAAGTGAGGAAAAAAGGTAACAGAACACCCTAGTTCCTTAGTAATTTGACTTACTCATAACAAGTTATACTTAAAATCAGGTATGTGAAGTACATTTGATATAATACTCCTTGTTGATAGACTACAAGACCCAATGTGAGACACGTGAGTAGCAGTACCATTAGGTAGATATACAGGCTTAGAGACTTCAAGTTCATGCACAGTGTTTTTAGTCAACATATTCAAACTAGAAACCATATGGTTTGTTGCACCAATATCTATAATCCACATGTTACTGTGTTCAGAAACAAAAGATGTTTTACCTGTATTGTTTGCAGTATTACACACAGAAGTTGTAGGCTCAGACTTCTGTTAAATCATTTTTAGAATGTGATCATATTGATCCTTTGTAAATGTACATCCTTGAAGCAACTGTTGATCCTCTTTCTCTGCTGAACTTACTCTTCTATTAACACTGGGAGTTTCTGATGAAGATTGATACTGCTCAGATATATTTCCCCATCCTGGTGGAGGAACATTGGTGTTCATTAGATAGGTGAGATTTGCATGTGTTAATGGTGTCTGACTGTAGTTGTTACTACCAGTAGTACCATATACAGGAGAAGTTCCTTGCACCTTTCTTTTGGACTTAAAATCAGGTGGATATCCTACAATCTTGTAGCAAAACTCTTTGTTGTGACCCTTACACTTGCAAAAATCACATATCAACAATGTGTTCCTTTTTCAGTTTCTGACTTACATTTGAACTGCTACTTGCTTTGGAATAAAGAGCAACTGACTCCAATGCAGCTGAAATACCATTAACACCACTCACTACAGCCTTTTGACTCTCATCACTAACTATCATAGCATAGGTATAGTTAATTGATGGTAATGGATCCATCATCAAGATTTGACTCCTTGCTTGATGATAGGAGTCATTTAAGCCCATTAAAAATTGACACAACTTCTGCCTATTCATATAAGCAACAAAACCTTTGGATATTTCACAGTTACAACAAGGAGATGGCACCAACACCTCAAATTCATCCCACAAGCTTTTCAGCTTTGTATAATACATAGAAACAGAAACAGTACCCTGCTGCAATGAAGCAATATCTTTGTGCAAACTATAGGTTCTAGAGCCATCTACTCTATCAAATCTTTATTTTAAATCAGTCCAAACATCAAAAGCAGTAGAAGCAAATGCAATACCACTTAGTAAACTCTTGGTTACAGAATTCATTAACCAAGATAAAACTATAGCATTCACTCTTTCCCATTGTCCCCACATTTCCTTACTAAACACCTTCTTTCTAGCAGTTCCATCAATTAAACCCATCTTATTTCTTCCTAGTAGAGCTATCTTAATAGATCGACTCCACAAAGTGTAATTCTCAACACCAAGCAACTAAAATGAGATAACACTCATACCACTAACATTAGTAGGATTAAAAAACAAAGGATGGTTATAATCGATACCTTGACTCTGCCCAGAACTGACTTGTGAAGAATTATATGCACCTGATCTGTTTTGAACTGGATCTGCATTTTCACCTTCAATTGCCATTTGAGATTTTGAAAAAAAATAATTCAACAGTAATTCAACAACCTGTAATTCTTAGCTTGAACCAATCCCTGGAACTTGAAGATTTTTTTTCAACAAAAATTGTGAATCTGTGAATTTTTTCAACAAAAAACTTGTGAATCTGTGAATCAGTAACTGATTCTTTGATCCTACGATTTCTCTAAAACAAAAAATTGTGAATCTACGAATCAACCGTGATTCTTTGATTCTGTGGATTCTCCAACTTCATCAGTGTTTACAGAGAAGCAAAAGCTCTGATACCATGTTCGTTAATGAAGGAAAGCTTCATGACGATAAGAAGAAGAAGAAAAAAACAGCTAAGAAACAGCTAAGAAGGAGAAGAAAAAGTTAAGAAGAAGAAGAAGGAGTAGTGTATTTTTTGTGTGTAAATCTTTTGTATCATGTACAAAGAATGAGCTGTATATATATCTCTTTTCTATATTAACTAACTACTAAAAACCTATCTAACTAACTAATTGACAAGTAGTTATAACTAACTTTTATGTAAAAAGACTATTCTACCCTTTCTATTATTTTTAAATTCTACAACTTTCCTATATTACAACAAGCTTTTAATCAAATTTTGTTATTGAATGTTCATAATAAATATATTATTTTGATTTTTAAGATTTAGTGGAATAATATGGTGCAAAAATGATAGGGGATAGGTGTTAGTTAGTCATTGGGCTAAGAAATCTTAGCTTTTATTACTTTTTGTTTCATATTAATATGTGAAATTTTCAATTTTCGCTTTGTATACCTGCAAGGTTGGTGGATAAATTTTGTGCTTTCCAATTCTTCTTTTATAGATAGAAGTTTTTCTAAGATTTTTATTGAGTTTAAACGATGAAATGGTTAGAATAGGTGAAACGAGACGATTAAATAATGTTTTCATATAATGGGTCCTCACTAGTATTTGGTTGTAAATTTTGGATTTTTGTTAGTTATTTTTGGCAAGTTTTTAATTAGCTTAAATTATTTTCAATTGATTTCCAAATGGCTGTCAGTGATACTTCTCTTTCTTTTTGGATTGAGTACTTGTGTGCAGAGATACACGCGTACAGGAAATTTGAGGTGCTGCAAGTTAGTTCTTCCTAAATGGTTTCAAACTTTGGTTTATTTTTTTATTATTGTCACATTATAAATTTAGTTTTTGATGTATTGAGATAGGTAATTAATTATTAGGTGTATATTATATGATTAGCATTGAATTTGAGATATTTGGACGAATTGAGGCTTAACAATAGACTTGAAATTTAGTAAAAAAAATTCCTGACATATAAGTTATATCAAGAGTAGGAGCTGAATTGGATATATGAGTGAGTTTTGGGGTCTAGGTTAGCATATATTAATTTGAGTACTTATGAACTCGCTTACTTACGAATATTGCATAATTGGTAGATTGGGAACGTTCCGAAACTTTGTAAAAAGGGAAGGAACTATCTTGAGGATTCGTTGCACGAGTTCGGCATCTAAGGTATGATAAGACTTTCAGACTTGTTGAAGGAAGTTTTCTAATTAAAGATTAAAAATGAAATAGACAAAGGTGTAAGGGCGAAAGATAGGGGTCTCCTATCAATGGTGTGACGGGGAATGCTACGAGTATCGGTGTTATAAAGGAAAAATTATTACCATAGAATGTGGATTGTAATTTGAGAATGACAAAGCATATGGGTGTTAGATGATATATTATTGACTTGAATTCCTTGTGTGATTGTGTTTTGTTAATTACACCCGTATAGTTATGATAATTGAGGTGGTTAGGTATTATGGTTATAATGAACTGATTAAGGTGCATCATCATCTTCTTATTTTAAATAATATTCTGCACATGTATTGACATTAGATTGAGTATAAGTTGGGCACTTGGAGATCGTCCGTGGTGGGGATGGTGAAATGTAAAGATGATAATTTGGACACGTGGAGATCGTTCGTGCGGAAATTATTTGATTTTATGATAGTGTTTTAAGATCGTCCGCACAGACACGTGGAGATCGTCCGTGTTAGTATATGGACCTCGCAAGTCCCCCATGGGTCATGAACTCTGGATGTATTTCCGAGGAGTATCATGTGTATACGGTTGAGAGAGTACTGGATATTCAGAGGCATATCGTTTCATGATATCATATTGCATTGCACATCATGACATCCTTTATCCTTGATGATTATGTGTTTTTATTGGTGGTTGAAAAACACTTTATGTTTGATTACCTCTATTTTCCGAAACTTTACTATTAAGTGTAATATAGACTTGTATAATTAAAGAATTGATTTTCTTATGTAAACTCCCGTCATTATTTACTTGTCGGTTAATGAGATATATTGGGTACACGTGGTTTCGTACTCATACTACACTTGTTGCACTCTTTGTGGTGTAGATTTCATTTCGATCACTAGCACATATCGTGGAGCAAATTGAGTCCAAGCTCTGAGTGTCTTGGAGTTGTGATGAACTGCTTGGCAGTTCTGTGGCCCACACCTCCCTCTCTCTTTTACTTATTCTGTTATTATTGAATTAAAACATGATATCTTATGTTAGATTTGTCATTTTAGTTCCAGACTTGCATCGTATTTTAGATGCTCTTGTACTTAAGACACCAATTTTTAGTGTGGTATTTTTAGTTTCCGCATTTCATACTTATAAGGAACTCTGGGTTGGAGATTTTTGCTAAGTGTTTACTTTTTTACTCATTAGCTGGTTAAGTTTGGTTAAATATATTGGGTTAGCTTACCTATTGGTTGGGAACATAGGTGCCATCACGACTTGTGAATTCGAGTCGTTAAAATTTTGTATCAGAGTCCTAGGTTCATCGGTCTCACGAGTACAAGAGCAATGTCTAGTAGAGTCTTGCGAATCAGTATGCTTACGTCCATATCTTTCTTCAAGAGGCTATAAGATATTTAGGAAAAATTCTATTCTTTCATTCATTATAGCGCACAGTTGACTTAGTTGAAATTCTATTCTTGTTGTCTTGTTCTCTCATAATTTGTGAGGACTAGTGTATCTACGATTACAAATGAGGAGCTTGCACCCGCCCCACTACAAGGGTTATTACATGAGGTAGATATTGGGCGAGAGGTCTAGGTAGAGGCTGGTCGATATCATTTTTTTTTCTAATAGGTATGTCATGGTTGTTGGTGAGTAGTAAATGATTGAAAGGGTTAAGATGATGAATTTCCAGACTTATATGGACAACATCAATAATAATGATTATGAAATTATAGTTAGTTTCATAAAAGGTTCTATGATCTTTGATCAGGGGAGCCTCATGGAGTGGACTACACAATGTTCTTATGATAGGCTTGTCAATCAGTGGTATGGATATTACTTGATAATAGTCCAGCTAGATCACCTCTACTCTCATAGACTCAATTTGCTCGAGGTGTGATTTAGATGAGAACACTCAAATATTATTTTAATTTATTAGATCAATTTTATGACTCGTGTTTACAATAAGGGAATAATTTAGAAATGAAATGTATAATATTGATGTCTTAAAGAGAAGTTTAAGATCAGGAAGATCAATTGATAAATTAAAAAAATAGAGATTATGGTAAGTCTATGAGGAGAAGTTGAGGAAGGAATTTGAGGGGTATAAGACTTGGTATAAGATCCGTATACATAGTTTTCTTATATCTATTGAAGTGGAGGTATTCTGAAGATAGTTGAATAGTCAAACTAAATGATATGATTGTCATGGTCGAAATGTTTTTTAGTCTAATACATCAAGAATGTATGAAAGGCTAAATCAGATATAGGTCAACAGAAATATTTATTATGGCGTGTTAATGACAGATATGAATAAACTCATGTTATGAGGAGCCTTTCAGATATTGGACTGCGAATTAGTAGTATAAATTGAAACCAAGAGGCAAAAAAATGATTTTTTTGTTACGAAATTTTCTCAGGGCTTCTTGTATGAAGCTATATGAGAACATGCATAAGGACATGCACATAGTAGTTACGAATAGCTATACATATAATCGAACAATACGGTTGGAATTGAGAACATTACATTAGTAAATAACTGATTGTATTGCAGTAACTAAGGTTTTCCAGGGTATTGGTTGATGTGCTTTGTATTGGTGATAAGTTTTAGTTCGAATGTGGATCGACTTCATTTATGTAAGTACACACCTTATTTGGATTTGAATATGTTTGCAACTTCTTCTTTTATGTCTGCATGCATTCTTAACATGTGGATGGTTCTTAGTGGTAGGTCAATTACATCGATCTTATGTTGTTGACTTGGTAGTTCATGACTCATGGATAAACTTAACCATTTTGAATGTGGTAGACTTCAACATCATATTGGATATAGATTAAATTTCTTCATATCCTGCAGTTATACTATTAGACTAAGATAACAACATATTATAGTAAGCTAGTCTTATAATAAGGTAGTAGGAACTCTTACTACTTATTCGAGAAGGGTATTTCTATTGACAAGTGTCGACATACAATGGAGAAAAAAATTGATGTCTTACCTATGTGACTTATGTTCATTATAGTAGTATTCATACATCTACTTTGAAATTGGTTTCGGCCGTAAATGAGTTCTTGGAGGTGTTTCACATGATTGTGATATCAATTTGATAGTGACTTAGAATCGGACACTCAACCTATTTCTATCATTCTTATTAAAATGCTCATGTGAAATTCAAATAATAGTAACAAGACTTGTTGAGTGAAAGATTTGGTAGATCAAGTATATCTTTATGGACTGTTTCTATTGTACTTGAAATTCTTTGTCATTATCTTAATTGATGATATAGTCGTATACTCCCGTAGTATAGAGGATTACGAGCATTATTTGAGGCTTGTTCTTTAAAATCTGAAGAAGACTAAGTTAAATGAAAAGTTTTTATAGCGTGAATTTTGGTTAGTTGATGACATATTTTGAAACATGTAGTGTTCAAGAAAGGTTTATGATGGATCCCAAGAGGATTAAGACAATTTGAAATTGGCTCATGACCTAATACTACTTGGAAATGGATTGGAGTTATTCTCTTATTTGGTTTTCAATTCTATTAGGAAAATGATTGAAATTCTTATCCTATTTGTAGTTCATTTTAGTTTTGTAAGGAAAAGCACAACTCTATAAATTGAGGATGGTCTTCAGAGAATAATTCAATTACTCATCAATATTTCCTTTTAAATACATTGGGACACAAGAGGAATTTGAGAGAGCTTTCAACGAGAGACAAGAGAAAAGAAAAAGATTTTGCTGCAGTTTTTTTCTTTCTCTGACCAATAAACTTCAGATCATATTTTCCAATAAACTAATCGTTGGATCAGGTTGAAATATTATCTAAATATTTCTGACATCTTGGTGGTTTATTGGAACGGTGGAGATCGAATTGGGAGGTCAGAATGATTCTGTTGTAAGGCCTGAACAGCAGTTGCATTTGAGTGATGTTTCTGTCTATTTATCTTTTGATTATGTGTTAATGTAGAAGGGAAATGAATATGCTTTGAGGTAGTTGAAACTGATTAACGAGAAGAACTATCATATCATTGAATAGGATTTGACAATTGTAGTATTTGGATTGAGGATTTGAGGGTACTATTTATAGTGTATATTGTTAGGTGTTCAAGGATCATGCTTCAGGACTATGACATATACCTTATATTATGCGATGAGGTAAATGTGGTAGTAGATTCATTTAGTAAAACACTATGAGCATAGAGAATTTAGCTTTGTTACAAGTGGGTGACCTTCTTTGGGTTATGGATATTCATTCCTTAGCCAATAGCTTTGCGAGACTTCATATTTTAAATGGGGTAAAAAAATTTCTTACATAATTTCTTTTGGACTTAATAGTTTGATAATGAAAATTGGTTTAATATTTGAGAGAAGGTGTTACGTGGAGAAGCCAAAGAGAAAATTCTTAATGGTGAGGGAGTTTTGAGGTTAAGAAAAATCGTATTTTGTTCTTCGGATAGGTGATTCGACTAGAATTATCATAAGGGATGCCCATAAATAAAGGTATACAACTCATTCGAGGTATACTAAGATGTATCTTTTATCAACAAATGATGTATGTACAACAAATATTACATAAAGTATGTCTATACTAGAGTGAAAGTGGGAAATGATTTTACATACAAACATTGTGGTAAGGTTGCCATGGACGTTGTTAAGGATTGATGTTATTTGGGTCATTCTAGATTGATCGAGCAAGTCTACTTATCTCGTGTCTATTCAACTATTTATAATTTAGAGAAGTTAGTTCAATTTTACGCTAGGCAGATAGTTTGATTACATAGGGTGCCTATACCCCTTATGTTTTTGTTGAGACACATAATTTCTATCTCATTTTTATGGTCTAAGCATACGGAGTTGAGACCCAGCTGGATCTTAGTATCACCTTTCATACACAAACAAAAAAGTTAGTCATAACAAATTATTGAGATTCTTGAGAAGCCGTTGCGGGTATGTGTGTTATTTATTGGGAATAAATATTTGTGGTTAGTGGAGTTGCATACAAAAACAATTATAATTCGATTATTGATTTGGCACCATTCGAGACATGGTATGATAGAAAATGTCTGATGCATCTAAGGTTAGGTCGTGGGACACATATCTGGTGAGAGACTCCTCGGATAAGATTGAGTTGATTGAGGATAGGTTTTTCATGGCTTCGAGTAGGCAAGAGAGTTATATAAATCAGAAGATTCGTGATTTAGATTTAATGGTTGAAGAGAGGGTCCTTTTGAGGGTAACACCTATGAAAAGTTTGCTGAAATTTAAAAGGAACAAGTTGAGTATGAGGTATATTGGCTATGCCGAGATTAATCAACACATTGGTGAAGTGGCTAGAAGTTGCTTTATCACTTGATTGTCAGATGTTTACGACAATATTCATAATTTGATGTTAAAGAAGTGTCATTCAGGATACCACATATGTGATTCAACGAGATCAAGTATTACTTGATTAGAGTTTTACTTTGGAGAAACAACCAGTAACTAACATGGATAGAAAAATTGGAAGTTGATTTTGAAATAAAATTATTTTAGTAAAAGTTCAAAGGAAGGTTTGAGAGGCTACTTGGGAGAGTGAGTTGGACATGTAGATCAGATATTCACATTTGTTCTAAGCGTCTAGTTACTTTTATTCTTTTACCGTTCGAGGAAGAAAAATTGTTTTAGTGGTAGATGATGAAACGACCTAGAACTATTTTGACTCTTTTCGAGAAAAATTAAAAGGATATTTTAAATTATTAGGTAACTATGACTATCTAATTGAAAATTTTTGTTAAATGAATATCATAGTGGAGTAGTTAGTGGGCACATCCATAATTAATAGTTATCATTTAGCCCATGTACTGAATTAAGTTAGAGGGATTAAACAAACGGGCATTGCATCATGATTGGAGGGAAAAAAGAGATAAACAAGCACCGGCGGCTTGGACAAAATAGTTACTCATGAGTTGTGTATTGCAGGTGAGCTTTTAATCAAATTTTATAATTGAATGTTTATAATAAACTTTTAAGATTTAGTGGGATAATAAGGTGCAAAAGTGGTAGGGGATAGGTGTTAGTTAGTCATTGGGCTAATAAATCTTTGCTTTTATTAATTTTTGTTTCATATTAATATGTCAAATTTCCAATAATTGCTTTGTATACCTGCAAGGTTAGTGGATAAATTTTGTGACTTATCCAATTCTTCTTTTACGGATAGAATTTTTTCTAAATTTCTTTTGATGAGTTTCAATAATGCAATGCTTAGAATAGGTGAAAAGAGACGATTAGATAATGGTTCCATATAATGGATCCTTACTAGTACTTGGTTGTAAATTTTGGATTTTTGTTTATTATTTTTAGCAAGGTTTTAATTAGCTTAAATTAGTTTCAATTAATTTCCAAATGGGCTGTCAGTGATACTTCTCTTTCTTTTTGGATTGAGTAATTGTGTGCAGAGATACAGGAGTATATGAAATTTGAGGTGCTGCAAGTTAGTTCTTCCTAAATGATTTCAACTTTAGCTTATTTTCTTATTATTATCACATTATAAATTTAGTTTTTGATGCATTCATATAGGTAAATAATTATTAGGTGTATATTATATGAGTAGTAATGAATTTGAGATATTTGGCGAAATTGAGGCTTAATAGACATGAAATTTAGCAATAGAATTCCTGACATATAAATTATATGAACAGTAGGAGCTGGATTGGAGATATGAGTGAGTTTTGAGTTCTAGGTTAAACATATAATAATTTGAGTACTTATGAACTCGCTTACTTACGAATATTGCATAATTGGTAGATTGTAAACGTTCCTAAAATTTGCGAAAAGGAAAGGAACTATCTTGAGGATTGGTGGCACGAGTTCGAAATCTAAGGTATGTTAAGAATTTCAGACTTGTTGAAGGAAATTTTCCTTATTAAAGATTAAAAATGAAATAGATAAAGGGGTAAGGGCGAAAGATGGGGGTCTCGTATCAATGGTGTGACGGGAATTGGTACGAGTGCCGTTGTTATAAAGGGAAAGTTATTAATATAGAATGTGGATTGTAATTTGAGAATGTCAAAACATATGGGCATTAACCGATATATTATTGACTTGAATTCCTTGTGTGATTGTGTTTTCTTTATTACACCCGTATAATTGTGATAATTGAGGTGATTATGTATTATGTTGATAATTGACTGATTGAGGTGCATCATCATTCCCTTATTTGAAATAATATTGTGCATAGGCATTGACATGAGATTGAGTATAAGTTGGACACGTGGAGATCGTTTGTGCTGGGGACAATGAGATGTAAAGATTATAATTTGTACATGTAGAGATCGTTCGTGTCGGTATATGGACCTCGCGATTCCCCCATGGGTCATGAACTCTCGATGTATTTCCGAGGAGTATAATGTATATACGGTTGAGAGAGTACTGAGTATTTTGAAACATATCATTTCATGATATCATATTGCATTGCATTTCATGACATCCTTCATCCTTGATGATTATGTGTTTTTATTGCTGGTTGAAAAGCACTTAATGTTTGATTACCTCTATTTGTTGAAACTTGACTATTAAGTGTAATATAGACTTGTATAATTAAAGAATTGATTTTCTTATATAAACTCGTGTCACTACTTTTTCGTTGTCGGTCAATGAGATATATTGGGTACACGTGATTTCGTACTCATACTACACTTGTTGCACTCTTTGTGGTGTAGATTCGATTTCGAGCACGAGCACATCTCTTGGAGCAAATTGAGTCCAAGCTTGGAGTGTGTTGGAGTTATGGTGAGCTGTTTGGCTGTTTTGTGGCCCACACCTCTCTCTATCTTTTACTTATTCTGTTATTTTAGTATTCAAACAGGATATCTTATGTTAGATTTGTCATTTTAGTTCTAGACTTGCATCGTATTTTAGAAGCTCTTGTACTTAAGACACCAATTTTTAGGGTGGTATTTTTACTTTCCGCATTTCGATGCCATCACGATTTGTGAATTTGGATTGTGACAATTGATTTTTGATTTGGCTAGACATATAATGGAATTTAACATGTTGTACGTATAATCCTATTGGCTCCTTCATTTAATTCAGTGCGCCATGTCATTTGACATGTATTACCATTTTGAACCTCTAAATCTTTGATAAATTTTAATAGAGGATGAAAGTTATTAAATTTTAAATATTTGAAAGACATTTTTTGTATTAAGATGATGATTTAATGATTAAATTGGGGGTATCGATTAAATATACTTTTAATAAAAAACTCACCCGATAACATTTCCAATTTTATTATATGAATTCATCATTTGTAATCAAATTAAATAAACTAATCAAACAAAATCATATTTTGATAAAATTCATTTTTATACACATAATTTATAATATTTATTGAAATAATGTAGCTTAAATTTGATATAATTTAAGTTATATTATGAATTTAAAGCATACAAATTTTACGTTGTTAACAATTATATTTACAGTCATCAATATGGGCTAAGCCTATTGGACCAGCCTGATTTAATACAAAATTTAATAGGCTTGAGCTATGATTTTTGGAGTCAATTTAAGTAAAGAACTTTTTAGCTCCACCTGAATAAGTCTGTTGATTTGTGGGGCTTGAAAAATATAAGTAGGATCGGCTCGTGAGACGATAAAGATTAATTAAAATTTTATATAATATTAAAATTTAAATTAAAGAGAGTCCAAACATAAAACAATTAGGTTAATTTTTCTATTAAATATTTATAATTTTATTTGAAAAAAACTTAATAAATATTACAAAGATAATTTTATTTGTGGATTTGATTAACAATTTTAATTGCATTAACATCATGTAATATTTTTTTGTCGATATTTATGACAATATTTTTTAATTATAATTTATAATTTAATTAATAATTATTAAAAAATATAATTTTAAAAAAAGTAGACTTATTCGACAAGCCTATAATCCACGTACTTATGAGTTAATCCGATCTTTTTTTGACACACATAAAAAAAAGACTAATCCGATACGACCCGTAAAATATCAACGTCTATATAGATTAATCTAAATAAGATGAGCTAACTCATATTAATAGCTTACGTGTATATTATGAGAAGTCCTCTTATAGTAAATGAGCAAAGCATGCAAAAAGCATGACGTAACTTGTAATATTCCAGACATTTGAATGAAGACAATTTATGTTTTAATTAAATAAATATTAGAGAAAATCTTTAATTTATTAAATTCACAGAATCCAAGAAAGTCTAAATGTCATCTAAGTCTGCATATAATCTTTTTTTAAAGGTCATAATAAGAGATATCACATCAAAAAAGTCTCCATCATTCTATTTTGTTAATTAGAATTAGAGAAATGAAGTTATTGTTAGTTTTACTTATAATTAAGCTGGCTAAGACAATTAAATTGTGATATATTTTGATTAAATATTTGAATATATGATAAAACGTTTTCATAAAATATCTATTTTAAATAAATAAGCTAATATACTTTAAATGGTTGATCTTCTCAAATTATATAAATTAAATCTCTGTAAATCATAATATCTCACACATTTCAAATTACAGTTGATACGCATCTTTTACTTTTAACTTTTTTTGACATTAATTCATTTTTGTACTTTTTTGTACTTCCTATTCAAATAATTGTTCTGTTTTGTATAGTACAAACTTTGTACTACAGTATATATATATATATATATATATATATATATATAATATATATATATATATATATATATATATATATATATATATATATATATATATATATATATATATATATTATTTTATTTTTTACTTTTCTCAAAGTAAAGAGGAAAAAAGAAGTAATTTTAATATTTTCTTTCCCCAAATTTCAACCAAAAAGCTTCATCTATCGAAATTATTTCGGAGACTTAATTTAATTATTTACTTTTATTAAAAGAATTTATTCTTTTATTAAAAGAATAATCATATATAGCAGGCTGTGGGTGGGGAGACGTATTTCTTTATCAATTAATGGGTCTGAAAGGTCTTAATTGAATCATATAAATGACAAAATTTTATTTTCATCAAGATTTTTTAAGATATTTTTTTTTTTAAAAAAAGTTTTGCTTCTATTATGAAACTACATAAAATATAAGAAGAATAAAGTAGTAGGAGAAGAGCAAAAACTTATTATTACTCTTGAACTGATATCATGATTCGAGGTATACTCATAAATGATTTACTATGAAGAAAAATTTCTTTATTTATAGGGGTAAGCTGACTTGATCCTCAAATAAGATTTCTAACATTCTTTAGAGGAATCTCCATAAATAGACATTTACTATAATACAACTATGTTTATGACAATCCCCCTTGAATGTCTATTTGATAGATTATACGCCTTGTTAAAATCTTACTAGTTAAACCCAATGTGAAAAAAGTTTGTAAAAGAAAAAGAATACAGAAATCAAGCTATATGAATTTTGAGTGTCCCATTTAAAACCTTATGAAGAATCCAATGGGACAAAAATCTTATGAGGAAAAAAGAGTACATAATGTATTAACTCTCCTTAATGAGAACATCAATCCAAAGACTTGAATCTTGTATTCTAAGCTTGTGTACCATCTTCTCAAATGTTGTAGTTGATAGAGATTTGGTTAATAAATCAATCATATTATTATTTGGAAAAATTTGTTGATTGGATATCACCATTTTGGGGGGCTTATGTATGTAAAAAAGTTTTGACGAAATGTGTTTTTTCCTATCTCCTTTATGAACCATTCCTTCAGAATTATGCAAGTTCCTCACTTCAAGTTCTTTAAGCAAATAATCTATTGCCTTTTGAAAACTCTTCAAGAGTTTAATTCAAGTCATCAACTTGCGTAACAATATGAAAGATTTTTAATTGATTTGATCTATACAAGGATTATAACACATTTTTCAAAAATGTGCATATTCTTCATGCATTTGAATCCATCTAATATTTTCATATCAATTTTTTCAAGTGTCAACATTCAATATTAAATGTATGATATGCTTTTAGTGTTAGTCACATAAGCTTTACACTTACCAAGATGATCATTTCATTTTTCATTTGATAATTATTTCTACGTCAGTATGCTTTAATAAATGAATTCATATCCTCATAATCTTTTACAATATTGAGCTATAGTGTATAAAAGATATCATCAATGAGGTATAACTTTGTATCGGTTCACCTAATGCCATAACTTTTTGAGATCACCCCACTTCATTATTTTCAGGTACTTACCCCTCTAATGAGGTTTCATGAAGTGTTATGTCATAGGTTTTTCAAGAGCACATTGCCTTCTTAGTATGATCATTTCAATCCTTTGTTCATTTTTTTCAAAGATTATTTTATTTAGAACCAATTAGTCTATCATGCTTCATGTATGTCGTAAACTCTATCCTTTATGGGCATTTTAATAGGAGCATATCCAACTCTTGGTTGCTTATTGTCTCAACCTTATGTTAGACAAATTAACATATACCCCAATCTATTTTGGAGAATTCATATCAACCCCAAAGACCTTCATCAAGTTTGACGTGACATGATACTTGACAGTGACCTTTTTCAATTACAGCTATTTGAAACCATATTTCTTAAAATTTTTACCTATTTATTTTAAATATATTGCATAAATATTTTGTCTTGTCCATCGAGAATCAAGAGATGGGAGCGATCAACTGAAGATAACAAGTCAAGGAGCAAGCGTTTGAAGAAGTCAACACAGATCAGTTTGTTTTAAGAAAAACCAACAATTGTTCTATGGATGCTGGTTTTATAAGATATCCTCAAGTTCCCATATTCCTCCATTCAAATAATATGGAGAGGTAAAAAGGGCAAGGAGCTCTCAAAATTGATAAATTTTTCTATGGATGCAGGAAAGTCATTAAAGTTTTTCAGAGAGAAAAAAGGAGTTCAAAATACAAGCAACAACATCTCGTTCAAATTTCTAGCAAAGAATGAGCTACAATGAGTACAAATTGTTAAAACTTGAACAAGTGAAATCATCACTCTCAACATACACCATAATGAGAGACTCCACCAAAGGGACATCTCTACATGTATTGTCAAATGAGATAATACCACCATCAAGAAGGATATCACCGTTATTTGATTGATGAAATATCATCGTCCTGCCAATAGATCAACATCATCCTATTAATGAAGCATCAACATCATCCTATCCATGGAGCATCAACATCATCCTACCAACTGATAATCAATGAAGAATCATCATCCTATCAATGGAGCATCAACATCATCCTACCAATGGATCATCAATGAAGAATCATCATCCTATTAATGGAGCGTCAATATCATCCCGCCGATGGATCATCAATTATTATCCTATCAATGGAGCATCAGCGAAACATCATCATCCTATCAATGGAGTATCAATGTCATTATTCGATAATGTAACAACATTATCCTACCGATGGATCATCCTCTTTCTATCACTAAAGCATCTTTTTCACATCATATCAAGTCTAATGCGTCAAGACCGACAGAGGCTGATGTAGAACATCTGCCGAGTGTAGAAGACATCGAAGAGAAGATGCAGCATGACCTGAAATTTCTTTAGAAGCAGATATTTATCGAGCCCTCCACCTCATTACAATTGGATAATTATTGAGCTAGCTAGCTCGTTGCAGATATCACCGGAGTTTGCCATGCAGAAAACAAGCAATGACATCTTCGAATTCTCAACAAATCATGAGTTGTAATGGACATACTGTGTTCGAAGCGATATATGCTGAACATACTTATGTGACATCTTTCACATCAAGAATAACTGAAAAGCATCATAAGAGATACTATCACTTTTCCAATTACACTTTCTACTAACAATCTACTTTGGTCTTTGTCGAGAGCATCCAAGAGGATGAATTCTCAAGTCAAACCACAGGTGCGGACGACATCAAAAAGGATGCAACACAACGTGGAACTTTTTCTTAGCAGCAAACTGGGACATAGTCCGAAGAAGAGTCTCAAACTCTTAGGACGCGAGCAGAGGAGCGACTTCAACCACAATCAAACCACACCCCTATCAGAAGGCATTTGGGTTTTTCTTCGGCTTTTGTCAGTTTTGGTTTTGCATCCGAAAATCTTGATCTCTGCCAGAAGCAAGTTTCCAAAGTGACAATGCACCAAGAGCTTTAAAAATCATGTCTGTGTAAGTTCTTAATTATGAATGTGAAGCATGCCATTTTCATGTCTAAGAGATTACAAGTGTCCTTTTCACACTCGACTTAATTTATCATTTGCCCAGAACCAAAAATTATCTACCATAATAGATATTCTATTCAACCGATCAAGTCTAACTACAAGCAGCCTGATTCCTTTAGTTTAAGGATATATAGGAGAGCTCAATGTCAAAAACTCGGCTGTATTCCAATATTCGCTCTTAAATCTTATTCTTGAGCATCTCATTCCCTTCATAATTCGGTGTCGGGATAACTTTTAAATTCTTTCAAAATTGTGCATTAAATCAGGCGTATTGAGCTACAAGTGGCCTGAATTCTCATAAAGCTGAGATATGTAGGGAACCCGCTTCCAGGATTCGGCCATAATTCCTAAAGTCCGGACCAAAATCCTTGTCAGAAAGTTGAATGTGTTGTCAGTCGAAATTGAATTGGTCAATTTCATTATTGGTATTCTCCTCGGTATTTATTCAGACAAAAAAACTCATGCTCGACCACAAGCCAAGTATTGAGCATCCAAAAAGTTTGAATTCACCTATGCAAGAGGTAGTAAAAAAGGAGATTATCAAGTGGTGGATGCTGGGGTCAATTATCCTATTGCAGACAATAGTTGGGTGTGCCCTGTTTAGTGCGTGCCTAAAAAGGGTGGGATGACAGTGGTGTCTAATGAGAGGAACGAGCTAGTTCTAATGTGGCCAATGACCGGATGGAGAGTTTGTATGGATTACCACAAGTTGAATGTGTGGACTGACCATTTCCTCATGCCCTTTATGGTTTAGATTTTAGATAGACTCGTAGGAAAAGGGTGGTATTATTTTATTTATGGTTATTTGGGTTACAATCAAATCTCTATTGCCCCTGAGGATCAAGTTAGGACCACTTTTACTTGCCCTTATGGAACATTCACATTCAAAAGGATGATGTTTGGGTTGTGTAATGCACCGAACACTTTCAATATCCTCAAATATGGTGGAAGACACTATTGAGGTGTTCATGGACGACTTCTCTGTGGTTGGAGACTCTTTTGATCAGTGTTTAAGCAATTTGGGTGAGGGGATCAAAAGGTGTGAGGATTGTAATTTAGTGCTTAATTGGGAAAAATATCACTTTATGGTGAAATAAGGTATAGTGTTTGTTGACACCCAATTTTGACCCTCCACAATAAATTAATCATGGAGTTTCTTTAATTTCAAACGTTTTAAATAATTAACTTTATAATTTTTTTTAAAAAAATGATTAGCAAGTTAGTTCAAATAGTTTTGCACCTTTTTATAACTTTAAAATAATATAGATAAGCTTTATATAATTATGTATATAATTAGTGTATTTTACGAATATTTGAAAATTGTCAAAAAGATATTAGTTTTTGTTAAAATTTTGTCAATTAGTCTACTTATATAATAGTTTATATTTTTAATTTATTGAATTTGTAATTAAGTTAATTATTTTATTTTGTTAAAAAATTAAGAAAGTTCTTTAGTTAGTTGCATTAATTCAGATTTGTCGTGTTTAGCTAAGTTTGGCTACATTTGGCCCAAGTATAAATCCAATTCTATCCTATTCAATTTTAACGAACCAAAGTCTTGGGCATTTTTTCCATTCTCATTGCTGACCCACTTTACCTCAATTGCCAGCCCAATTCAGTCAGACCATTAAGATCATCAGCAGCCCACTAAAATTAAACCCAACACGTGCATCAATAGCAAAAAACAGAACGACCCATGTGTTCCTTTCTTCTTTTCAATAGCGTCCAGCAAACCCAGACACGAAGAAATTCCAGCGAACAAAAAAATTAAGACCCGAGTCCAAATCGCAAGCCCATCTCCTTGCAAGATCATCCTATCCCTCATAATCCTACGACTTTCGTTGATGTACTGTTGACAGATTGTACAATTTAGTACAAATTCAAGTTGTTTGGCACCATTATCTGTGGGGGGAGAATTTCAAAATTTAAAAACACCCAATTTTCTCCCTCCCATTTCCCCCTTTTTCCTCCCAATCTGCCCTCGTTAAATATCCCATCTTTTTCATTTGTTGAGGTTGGAGACAAGGGGATAATTACATAGAGTTGAGAAAAAACAAAGAAGAAGAAAAGGATACATTAGAGGGGCAAAAGAAATAGAGTAAGAAAGGTCATAAGAAATATATATATACATAGAAACATATAGAACAAAAAAAAAGAAAAGAGATACTACAGTGACCGGGGGCCTAGAGTTTTATGTTTCTTTTCATTCTCCACTCACGAAAACTCGTCGAAGTTTCATTGTAGCAGCAGTGAGGTCGTCTCTCAATCGTTTCTCGTCTCAGGTCACTGCCCTGAAGAAGGTAAACAATTCATTATCCATTTAGTGTTGACTGAGTACGTAGCTCTTTGTGGAATTTAAAAGTGACTTCATCTGAAGTGTTTGGTATGATACTATTCCCTTTGTCTTATTTTTCGAGATGGTTGGTGTTTTTGTTTCCGGGAAAGTTCAATGCACTCTATACCTTATCTTTTGTTTGTGTTATTTTGGTTATGGTTGTGCTCTTTTTCTTGCGGATTGAGTCTTTTACATGTTAGCATGATTCAGGAGTGCTCATTTTAAATGTTTGGAGGGTACGGTTCAAACCATTGTTGTTCCTTACCGCGTATGTATTGTACTTAGGTGATAGCTTTATTTCAGTCTCCAAAATTAGTATTTGGGTAAATGAGTATTAGCTAGTAATGTCCTTTATTTCTACAAGTGTTACTTTTGTATACATTTTGTTTTGGAGTAATTTTGTGTCAGTTGTTAGCGTATATATCTCACTCTTTCTCGACTATGAAACCTTCATGGTTCATTTTCTTATTCCGATAATAGCTTAATATAAAAGGATTATCTAGTTGTTTATAGTCATTGGTTCTTGTGTTTTCTCATCGTTTTGTCTTATAATATGATTTAAAATTAGTAGAAGACTACTCTTACTTACTTACATCATCGTGTTAGGATCGAATTCACGCGCACACACTAGATGAATGAAGAACACAAGAACTTTCAAAAGAAAGAGATGAGAGATCTAGAGAGAGAAAGAGAAAACCCAATATTTCGTGGTAACACCGCATGAGTAAACTTCCACGGCGGTGAGGTATATTTATATTAATAAATCAGAGTATTTTTGGTTACAGAGAATAAATAGGAAAACCTAAAATAGAGAATAAATAGGAAAGCCTAAAATAGAGAATAAATAGGAAAACCTAAAATTAATCAGGCTCCAATACCTAACAATTCTCCCACTTGGAGACTGACTCAGTCATCCAAAGAATACATTCTAAAAAAAAATCTCTTCATCATCAACATCTTTACCGCACCGCAACATCTGTAGCAACAACTATAGAAGACCAACCGAGGTTTTACATAACCTCAGTTTCCCAACATCAACACATTTCGTCAACATGTCTGCCGGGTTCTTTGCACCCTCTATCTTCTCCAAGCACACATCACCATCCTCCACTGCCCTGCGAGTGAAATGGTATCGCCTTCTGATGTGCTTTGTCTTCGAATGATAGACTGGATTTTTCACCAACTGTATGGCACTCTGGCTATCTGAGTAAAGAATCTTCTCGCTCTGCTTCTTGCCCAATTCCTCAAGATAATCTGCCAGCCATATCATCTCTTTCCAAGCTTCAGCTATTGCCACATACTCAGCTTCAGTAGATGAAAGAGAAACACACTTCTGAAGCCTGGACATCCAACTCACTGCTGTTCCACCTATGGTGTAAATGTACCAGGATGTAATCTTGCTCGAGTCAGCATCTCCACCAAGATCAGCATCCATAAAACCCTGTAGAGTCACCTTGCCTTTGCCAAAACAAAGTGAAGTATTGGATGTACCTCTCAGATATCTCAGAAGGCACTTCACAGCTTCCCAATGCTCTTTCCCAGGGTTCGCCATGTACCTGCTAACAACTCCCACTGCATGTGCTATATCAGGTCTAGTGCAGACCATAGCATACATCAAACTACCAACTGCTGAAGCATATGGAACAAGTGTCATGTGATCACGCTCCTCGGCAGTCTTGGGTGACTGCTCCTTTGACAATTTAATGTGATTTGCCAATGGAGTAGTCCTGGGTTTAGCATCATTAACCCTGAATCTGCTCAACACCTTCTCAATGTACAACTCCTGAGATAGATTTAAAGTGCCAGCAGATCTATCCCGAGAAATCTTCATCCCCAAAATCTGTTTTGCTGGACCCAAATCTTTCATCTCAAATGTTGCAGACAACCTTGTCTTCAGATTGTTAATCTTCCTCATACTAGATCCTGCAATCAACATATCATCCACATACAAGAGTAGAAAGACATATGAATCAGTGTATTTCTTGAAGTAACAACAAGGATCCTTTTCAGCTTTGCAGAATCCACTCTTGGTCATGAAGGAGTCAAACTTCTTGTACCACTGCCTTGGTGCTTGCTTTAGTCCATACAAGCTGCTGGTGAGCTTGCACACCATGTGTTCCTTTCCTGGAACCACAAATCCTTCTGGTTGCTGTATATAAATCTCTTTGTCCAGATCTCCATGTAAAAACGCTGTTTTTACATCCATTTGCTCTAGATGCAAATTTTCCGATGCAACAATACTCAACAGAATTCGAATAGAGGTTAACTTCACAACAGGAAAGAATATTTCAGCATAATCAATACCTTTCCTTTGTGAATATCCTTTAACTAGTAAACGAGCCTTCAACCTTATTTTGCCATCTAGTTCAGTCTTGATTCTGAACACCCACTTGTTCAGCAAAGCTTTCTTCCCTGCAGGTAACTCAGTTAACACCCATGTGTCATTCTTCTCAAGTGGCCTCATCTCATCATCCATGGCTTGCTCCCACTTGATCGAATCCTCCACCTGTATGGCCTCATCAAAAGACTCTGGTTCCCCCTCATCAGTCAGCAATAGATAGTGTAATGAAGGTGAATACCTATCTGGTGCCCTGATGGATCTGGATGATCTCCTTAGCACCTGCTCAGGTGTAACTTGCTCCACTTCAGATTCTTCAGTAGGAGTTGGTTGAGTATCTGCTTCGACATCTCTGGGGTTACTCTTCTCCAACTCAACCTCAACTCCCACTTGCTTTGTAATCTCTAGAACCTTCTGCTCTCTGTCCTTGTACATGACAGACTCATCAAATGTCACGTCGCAATGTCTCAGGATCTTTCTGTTCTTGTCATCCCCAAACCTGTAACCAAACAAATCAGAACCATAGCCTATGAAGTAACACTTCACAGCCTTAGCATCAAGCTTGTCTCTCTTGTCTGGATCAACATGAACATAAGCAGTGCAACCAAAAGTCCTCAAGTGTGAGTACTTGAGTTCTTTTCCTGTCCACACCTCCTCTGGAATCTTGAACCCTAAAGGAACTGATGGTCCCCTGTTGATCAAGTATGCACTTGTGCTCACAGCATCCGCCCAAAGTGTTTTGGGCAGCCCACAGTGTATCCTCATACTCCTTGCATGCTCATTCAATTTTCTGTTTATCCTCTCAGCAATTCCATTCTGCCTTGCCTTACCAGGAACTGTTCTCATCAATCTGATTCCCTCAGCTGCACAGAATGCCTTGAACTCTGATTTGTCATACTCTCCTCCATTGTCAGACCTTAGGCATTTGACTTTCAAACCGGTCTGATTCTCAACTTCAGCTTTCCACTTCTTGACAGTTGCAAACACATCTGACTTATGCTTCAAGAAGTAAACCCATACCTTCCTGCTGAAATCATTAATGAACGTAACATAGAATCTGGATCCTCCAAGTGATGATACTGGAGATGGTCCCCAAACATCTGTATGGACAATTTCCAACCGCACTTTCTTTGGCTCTCTAGGAGTCTTTGTGAAGCTTACTCTTTTCTGTTTGCCAATAACACAACTCTCGCAGAGACCCATATCAACATACTTCATACCCTCTAATGCTCCTTTTGCAACCAGCATCTTCATTCCTTTAGTACTCATGTGTCCAAGTCTGTTGAGCCATAGACATGAACCGGAAGCACCTTCAACAACAACAACCATGTTTATACACCCTGCAGTAGTGTACAAGGTTCCAGATTTGGTGCCACGAGCTACTACCATAGCACTTTTCACGATCTTGCACGAACCTTTCCCAAACTCTGCTGCATATCCCGTGCTATCCAACTGACCAACAGAGATCAAATTTTTCTTGATCCCAGGAATATATCTGACATCCTCCAATGTCCACTGGTTTCCCCAGGTGGTCTACATGCAAACATCCCCCTTTCCTTCAATCTCTAAGGCTTTATTGTCAGCAAGATATAATTTTCAAAAATTTCCAGATTTGAAATTTTGGAACAACTCCTTGCTTGGAGACGAATGGAAAGATGCACCAGAATCAAAAATCCATGATTCAACCGGGCTGTTCACACTAAGGATTAGAGCATCCCCAATGTCCTCTGCTGAATTTACAGAATCATTGTCATCTCCAAATTTCTGATTCTGTTTCATCTTTGGCTTTGTACAGTTTGTCCGAAAGTGCCCTTTTTCTCCACAGTTCCAACAAGTCACGTTTGATCTGTTCAGGGATTTTCCTCGATTCTTTGATTTTGATCGACCATGTTGATTTTGGCCTTTCGTCTTACTTCTCCCCCTTCCATCAATGCTGAGAGCACTGCCCAATGAATCTCCCACTTTTCGTTTGCGAATACTTTCGCTAAGAACAACATCACAGATTTCATCAAACTTCAGTTTCTCAGATCCACGGGAACTGCTAATCGCAGCAACAACAGTATCCCAAGACTCGGGCAGAGATGACATCAACGCCTTAATTTCATCTTCAAAATTAATATCCACAGAATTGAGTTGACTCACAATCATATTGAACTCGTTTATATGATCAGAAACGGATCCATTCTCAGACATCTGTAAATTGAACAATCTACGCATCAAATATACCTTGTTCATAACCGATGGTTTTTCATACATGTTTGACAGTGCCTTCAACAGACCGGACGTAGTCTTCTCCTTCACGATGTTGAACGCCACGTTTCTTGATAAAGTCAACCGGATCAACCCTAGAGCCTGGCGATCCTTGAGTTTCCACTTCTCCTCCGTCATGGATTCCGGCTTCACCCCGGTCAACGGTTCATGAAGATCTTTCTGGTACAGATAATCTTCAATCTGCATCTTCCAGAAACTGAAATCGGATCCATCAAACTTCTCGATTCCAAGCTTCGAACTATCCATCTTTTGTGATCGTCTTGAATCTCCTTAGCTCTGATACCAGTTGTTAGGATCAAATTCACGCACACACACTAGGTGAATGAAGAACACAAGAACTTTCAAAAGAAAGAGATGAGAGATCTAGAGAGAGAAAGAGAAAACTCAATATTTCGTGGTAACACCCCGTGAGTAAACTTCCACGATGGTGAGACATATTTATATTAATAAATTAGAGTATTTTTGGTTACAGAGAATAAATAGGAAAAACTAAAATAGAGAATAAATAGGAAAGCCTAAAATAGAGGATAAATAGGAAAACCTAAAATTAATCAGGCTCCACTACCTAACAATCCGTTCTTTCAACTTCTTCTTCTCTCTTGCACTCGCTGACTTTGAGCTCGTCTTAGTACATGATATACGACATTCGTGTATGATTTTGTGTGCTTTATTTCTTCTAGCCGAGGGCCTGTTTCAATGGGAAATAGGAGACTTTGACCAAAATAAGCCATTCTACAAATCAATGTATCAAAATAGTATGTTTTTAATTTTTTTACAAAATTAGTATAAACATGGTTCACAGTAACGTTTTATGCTTTATTTTAAAAATTTAATAGAAAAAAGCAAAAGTTCATGGAGCAAACAGAAATAAAACGTTATTGACAATAACGTTTTATACTTCGTTATCTCGAATCACGTTTTAGAGCTAAAACGTTACTAGACACGTTTTATCCAGTCACGGGCTCTGCAATAAAAGAATCGAATCCTGTATATTTACAAATCATAAAACGTTATCGCTGATCACATTTCTATATTAAATCGTGACTGTCGATTACGACACTATGTTAAAGTCAATTTTTTCATTTTTTTACTAACGACAAATGGTTATAAAATGAACCTTGTTGAAACAAATGTCTATACACTCCAACAATATTCATTCAAAATTTTGTTTGTGTAGCCCAATTTTGAAACAATATTTACAAAAGTATGAATTAAATAAGTCAAGTCAATATATCATATTGTGTTATTATTTTTACCATAGCTTTCAAATATTTTTCTAATTTATTACTTAGAAAGATGACTTATTTTTATGTGTAGGAATAAAAATGGCAAATTTTGAACATAATGTGATGGTTGCTTTGTACTAGGATGGCGGAATAATTACTGAAACGAACATATGCAGATATACTGAATGTGCTAGAATGATTATTAAGATGTATACTTCAATGAAGTATGTAGAATTGGTTGAATTATTGCATGAGAAAATGGGTACAACTAGTGGAAATATTCAAATGGATATATCGGGAAAATATCCTTGTTCGATTCAAGATAATCATACAAGGTTCATTGAGTTTAAAATTCATGATGATCAATCTTTGCTACAATTTTTTGTTATACCTCAAAACTTTGCGGATAAGATTGACATAAATGTTTTGGAAATGTATGTAAAGACCAAATCAACAAATCAAAATGATATATTTCAAATTAGTGGTCAACATGGTTATCACATGAATTTTGTTGTCTCAAAATTATGGATTTGCCACGGTTAGTCAACCTCATTATGCAGAGCCGATTGCTCAACCACTATTTCAACAATTGTTAATGCATTACCAACGATCATTTGGCGAAGGTTCAAGTACCCAAAGACATGTTGACAATAGTCCGAGGAAATATGAGGACAGGTAAAACAACAAATTTGTGTTTTAATGAATTTTAATATAATTAGTTGATAACACAATTTTACTCATCATAAATATACATATATAGATAGATAGTGATATTTTTTGTGCTTAATTACCTTAACTTTTTTAAGGAATAACCTTATGGAGAATAAATTACTGATTTTAAAACAAGCTTCTATGTATCATAATTTCTAAAATTTAATTGAATTTCTTTTCCACAGAGAAAATGAGAACAATGTTGACCCATATAGTGATGTAAATGCTGAAATTAGTGAAGAAAGTTCGAAGGAAGATGAACCTTCAAAAGATGATGGTGAAAGTGAATCAGATGAAGATATCAATAATGCTTAGAGATTTTTCTCAAAATGACATTGGTATAAATCTTCCTAGTCAATTTGAAAGGGATGTGTCTGAAGTGCAAAATGATGTACCCTATTATAGAACATTAGATAACGAGGAAGACATTTTTATGTCTACATGTGAATTTGAGATGGAGTATTATTCCGTCTTATCTGAAGATGGCACAAAAGATTTGAAAAAAGGTATGTTTTTTAATAGTAAAGAAAAATTAAAATGAGTTGTGACAATTTGGAGTTTGAAAAAAAATAAAGAATTCAAGGTGGTGACATCAAACGAGAGTTTATGGGTTGCAAGATGCATGTTTCATACTTCATTGGTTTGCTTGTGGTTTCTCCGAGGACGAAAGGTTGGTGATAACCTTTGGAAAATACGAAAATATATTGAAAATCACATATGTGAGACTGAGGGGCTTTCTAGAGGTCATGCCAATCTAAATACCAATTTAATTGCATGTTTGATTATTAATCAAATAGAAAAAAAAAATCCTAAGGTTTTGGGGGTAGATCATTTCCAAGGTTCACGAAAAAATTTGGTCATCAAATAACATACAGAAAAGCGTGTCTTGGACGTCAGCCCCCTACAAATGCACACTCCACAAAATAATTAATACGATCCGCCTGTATCATTTTACTTGATCACTATAAGTGTCTGTTCTAACAAATCAATCTGTTATAAAGTCTTGCTTATGTTTTAAATTGATATTTATTTTTAAACAGCTCATAATGTGCAAGAGCTGTTAAATAGATAAAGAAAGACATATTTATTTGTCTTTTTACTTTAATTAGCAGAAACATAATTTTCTTGCATTTTCCTTAATTAGCATGAAGTCAAAATATAATTACTTTCGAATATTAAAATCAGTTTAAAACTTTAGTGTATGAAGTAATATATAGTGGTTGTAAATTATGTTTACATGACAGAAACTATCAACTTCACATGAGCACAATGAAGCAACTACCACTAATATATTGCTAGTTATCATAAAAAGAGGAAAAACAGAACTAAAATGTCATTTTTCAACAAAAAGGAAAATAACAAATTCATCAACTATAAGAGAAACTAAATCAAGGTATGACAAAATTACCTAAATAACAATAAGAACTCTATTTTATCATTTTTTTTTTACTTTTTTAAAGCAAATCTGCAGACGTTTTTAAAGTTTCGAAATTTCACCTCCAATCTTTTGCAGTGTGTTTAAACTAGAATACTCGATCAACACTCTCAAATATCTTTTATAGAACAAAACGATTCAAATTTAGTAAAGATTAAGCATCAACTATGGAAGAGCAAGAAGATGGTGGTCTTCCAAATTCGTGCACTCTTCAGATACAACATTCATCAACTTCATTGTGCCTTTGGAGTGAGATTCGATGCTAGTTCTGTTCATCCCCTGTAACTTGAAGGTAGGTTTGAAGAGTTAAGTGGGTTTTCTTGGAGGGTTTTCTTCCCCAATTTTAATATAACTAAATTGGGGTTTTTTGGTTCTAGTGCAGGAGTAAATTATATATGCTTAAAATGTTATTCCCAATAACGTATTAGAGTTAAAACATAATTTCCAGTTACGTATTATTATTTAACGTCGTTAACAGTCCGCCCCTTTTCTCATTAAATTTTTTAAAATAAAATATTTTTTTTAAAAAATAAATAAAATATAAAACGTTATATGAACCACATTTATACTAGTTTTGTAAACAAAATTAAAAACATACTATTTTGGTGAATTGATTTATAAAATGACTTATTTTGTTCAAAAATTCGGGAAATAGTTTATCTTGAGACTGCTCTTTATCATCTCTCAAAAGTCGGGCTCGAATGAGTGAAAAAAATCTGTCTTAATCCTCATGGACCCTATTTCTCTAATTCATTATTTGTAGTTCCGTGTTTGATTTGGTGAGAAAGATTTTTGTTGTCAGTACTTAATTGGTCAGTTACTCATTGTTTAGACTACGATACGTCTCTTCTGAAAACTATATTGTTAGATTGTTTATGTCACTTCTATGGTCTTGATAATTATTTATGGAAATGCATTTTTTTCATATTATATTTTGTTAATCTCCATAGGGCAGAATCTTGCAGCATAAGTTGTTATCCTTTTGTTGAAGAAAGTTCTCTCCATTAATTTCATGGTTCTTCTCTTGATTATGTTATGATCTAATTAGTTTGGTTGATGTTAAGCTTCAATATCCAATCCGTTAAGATACCCAAATAAAATTGTTTCCTCTCTAAGTAGTAGACATGTTGTTTCAGTTCTATATAGATGGGTCAAGAAATATACTCGCGTATTTTGTCTAAAGGTTTAAATCGATTTAACCATAGCGTTTCACTACTCGAGCATGTTTCCCTTTTCACTCGAAGTTGCGAAAAAGTCAAATTTCCTTCTCTTATTCATGTGGCATGCATTGTTTATCTTGTTTACTGTATTGTTTTTGCGGAAAAAATAATTGTTCAAGTATTAGTCCATTGATACATAGTTTCCTTGACACCTTAGCCTAACTCCGCATTGCATTTTCAAGCTTAATTACAACAACTAATGGTCTGCTCCATCTTGCTTTTCATGAACTGGTGGTTGACATTTTAGTATCTCTTTGCCTTTATTTCAAAGATTTTTTTGCTGCTTATGTGTTAGTTTGTAGGTTCGATATCGGTAGTCGTCTTGAGAAATTTTACTTTGACTTCTTTATCGTGTCCTATCTAAATAGGAAGATTAAAACCTGTAGTAGGCTGCTGTCCGGAACGTCAAACATTCAAATTTTATTCTTGTTCTTGTTTCTTGTTAGTTAATTTTCTTATTTAAATTGATCTGTGTTTTGTTTAAAACATGTCTTATTTGCTTTATCATTTCATGTGCTAATTTCTTTTCATTTCATTGCATGTGAAATTCGTCTGACTCCTCATGGACTCTAACTTGTATTTCCAAAGGGGCCACGAGGGCCCCCAAAACTATTTTCATCCTAATCGATCTGCCATAAAGATCGACCAACAGGTCTTGGAGTGCTAAAAATTTGAAATAGGCCAAGAAGTTGGAGAAGTTGGGTCAAGCGTCTAATTTGTTTATATATTGTACCTTGTTAGTTTAGGACAGGTACAATCGAATGGGCTTAAGGCTCATAATGAAATGGATCCAAATATCGGTCAAGGCGTACATAAAATCTGGATTTGGACCCAACTCTCTCTCCTTTTCTCTCTCCCTCCCTCTCTTATTTTTCGTTTACTTATCTGCTTTTATTTGTCGATAGTTTTAAAGTTAAAGAATCCAAATCCCCGCAAACCTCGTAAATGTTTTATCGATTTAAGGTTAATTTCAAACAGATTCTAAAATAACAAATAAAATTTGTAGACCAATTCTTATTTAAATAGTAAAACTAAATATTTCCTTTTTCGTAAACAACTTCAAATAATTTTCACTTAGACAATAAGCTAATTTTCAAAGGAATTTTAAGCAATTTTTATTAAGTTACATCATTTAGCCAAATAGATTAGTTGTCGGATAATTGCGAGTTAGCAAATGTCTTAGGTGATTTTAAGACTTCCTAAGATGTTAATAAGAATCCCTGAATCACTTTAATGTTTTCAAAATGATTTTTCTGTTTAACTCTTTTGAAACAATAGTTTTCTTGATTTTTCTTAAAAATTAAGTGGTGATTCTAAAAAGTCAAAAACTTATAAAAATAATATTTTTCTCAAAACGTACAAAACAGTGTTGGGCCATAAAATCTCGTAGAATGGGATAGAGGTTGATCGAGCTAAAGTCGAAGTTATGGATAGGCTTCCTCCATCCATCTCTCTAAAAGGTGCCAGAAATTTTCTTAGACATACGGATTTTTACCGGATGTTTATCCAAAATTTTTCAAAAATTGGACATCTTTGGTGAAAACTACTTGAGAAGGAATGTAAGTTCTATTTTGATGAATCCTTCCTGAAAGCGTTTGGAGAGTTGAAGGAAAAGTTGGTGTTCGCGCTCATTGTTATTTCCCTAGATTGAAGTAAACCATTTGAGGTGATGTGTAATGCTAATTGGGTCGCACTTGGTGTGGTATTGGGACAAAGAAGGGATAAAATTATTCACACCATTTACTATACAAGTAAGTCCCTGAACGTAGCTAAAAAAAACTACACGATAATCGAACAAGAGCTTCTTGTGGTGGTGTTTGCTTACGAAAAATTTTGCACCTATTTGCTTAGCACGAGGATCATTGTACATACATACCACTCCGCGTTGAGGTACTTGATGGAGAAGAAGGATGCGAAGCCATGGTTGATTAGATGGGTGCTATTACTGCAAGAGTTTGACTTCCAGATAAACGATAGAAAGGGGACTGAGAATCAAGTTTCCGATAAGTTGTCTAGGTTAGAGGATGAAGATATACATGAAGTGGGAGATAAGGTTTAAATTGATGATGCATTCCCGTATGAACATGTATTGTCCGCTTCTCAAGATTTGATTCCATCGTTCGCAAATTTTACGAATTATCTAGCAAGTAAAATAGTTTCATCGGACTTGTCTTTCCATTAGAGGAAGAAGTTCATGTATGATGTTAAAAAGTTCTTTTGGGATGAGCTTTACTTATAATGGAGTTGTGCCGATGGGATTATTCGTCATTTTGTACCGGAAGGTGAGATGTTGAGTGTTTTGGAGGCATGTCACTCCTCGCCTTTGGGTGGTCGCCATAATGCTATTCGAACTGCGCATAAGATTTTGAAGCATAGGAAGTATTGGCCAACCATTCACCAAGATGATCACGAGTTTGCCAAATCATGTGATCGTTGCCAACGAGATGGAAGAATCTCGAATAGGCAAGAGCTCCTTTTAAACCCTATTTTCGTGATTGAGTTGTTTGATGTATGGGGCATTGATTTTATGGGCCCGTTTGTGAGTTCTCACGGGATGAAGTATATAGTTGTGGTAGTCGACTATGTGTCAAAATGGGTGGAAGAAATAGCGCTTCCTAACATTGAAGGAAAGAGTGTCAATGCGTTCTTGAAAAAGAATATCTTCTCTAGATTTGGCACACCAAGGACCATTATAAGTGATAGTGGCTCTCACTTTTGGAACGAGTTGTTAAAGGGGCTATTGGAGAAATATGGGGTTCGCCATAATGTGGCTACTGCTTATCATTCACAGACTAGTGAGCTAGTTGAGGTGTCCAACTGACAAATCAAGCATATTCTAGCAAAAATGGTGAATGATAATCGACGGATTGGTCAAGGAGGCTTGATGATGCTCTTTGAGCCTACCAAATTGCATACAAGACTCCCATATGTATGTCTCCATAACAACTTGTATAAGGGATGGCCTATCACTTGCCGGTCGAGTTATAGCACAAAGACATGTGGGCAATGAAGAAACTGAAGATGGATTGGAATGAAGCAGCGGAACAAAGACTAAATGGATCGAATGATCTTGATTAGTTTTGCCTCAAAGCCTATGAAAGTTTATCCATCTACAAAGATAAGATGAAGAAGTACCACGACCAAAGTTTTGAAAAGAAAGAATTTGCGATTGGTAATTTGGTGCTTCTATTAAACTCTAGGCTATGCTTGTTTCCGGGAAAACTCAAGTCCAAGTGGACAGGGCCATTCCTTATCACCAAAGTGTTTTCACACGGAGCGGTTGAGTTGGAGAATAATGAGGTTGCAAAGTTCTTAGTCAACGGGCAAAGGATTAAGATCCCCCTAGGGCATGCGGAGATTGTCCATGAAGTGGTTGAGGCCTATCACCTTGATGAAGTCTAACTAATCAAGGAGACTGCGTTGTGCAGCGATGTTAAATCAAGCGCTTCTTGGGAGGCAACCCAAGGTGTATCCTCTAGCCAATGATAGGTTTTGTTTTCTTTATAGGAATAGTCGTATTTTCGTATTTCGTTCTGTTTTTAATCTCATTTAATTCTTGCCTGAATAGTAGTGTTGGCTAGAGAGTAGTGTAGGGTCCGTGTCTCAAAGTGTCTATAAAAACACAAAAGAATAGCCTAATGGGTGTTACATGTGCAGGGACCAAAACAAAAAATCTTCTGAAAAATAGAGTGGTGCACAAGTCTACGGACCCCATCAACGGGCCGTCATTCAATCGCCACACCGTCGATGGTGTCGTACTTCCCAAGTATGTCCCCTAAATTTTCTAAGTGTAGATATAAATGACGTTCCCAATCAACGGACCATTGACGGGGTTTCGTAGGTCGACCCGACCTGACTCGGCCGGTAATATTAAATAACATAACCGTTTATATTAATTCCCACCTTCAAATTCTTTTAAATTCCCTACCTAATCTATTTTCTTCCATTATTTCCTTCCTTTATCACCAACCATTACACACTTATCTTCCATATCACTCCAAATTCCTAAAATTCCCCAAACTCTCTCTTCCCAAATTCTCTTGTTTCTCCATTGTTCTTCGGCCGGTGATCAAAGTTCGGGTGCGTCGGCTACTGTTCAAATTTCATATCACAACCACGCCACTAGGAACGAAAGTTATTTTGATTTCCTTTACACTTTGAATTATCGTTCATAGTTGTTTACGAAAAATCAAATGTGGGTCTTGACTAAGGGACTAATTTAATTGATATTGTATGCTAATAACTCGTGTATTACGTCCCTCGAAATTAAAGAATGTGGTTGTATCTCTTATTAGTCTGCCTATAATGTGACTTTCTCTGTAGTTTTAGAATTCCGACTTAAGTTTCATAGTTTGGATGAATTAGAATACAAATTATGTGAAATCGGAACTCTAAGAATGACAAATACATTTTTGTGGGTGTTATAATGCTTGTCTACACTTGAGTGGGTCCAGAAATTGTCCAAAAAGTTAATCTTGCAAAAAGTCCTGAAGTCTATCTCTGGCCAACAGTACGAGACCCCATCAACAGGCCGTCGATGGGGTCCGTCGATTGGATCCACACTTTAATTATTGAAGTCTAAAATGACGAAAGTGGACTATGGTCCGTCGATTTTTGCGCATTCGTCCTTTCATTCAGAGAACATGTTTTCACAAATCTTAAAAATTATTCTAAGTGTTAGATGACGGAAGTTGATTACTGTCCGTCGATTCATTGACGGGCCGTTCTGCACGTCCCTCGTTTTGATTATAGAGGTCTAAGATTTTTTATTAAGTTAAATAATTCTAAGTGTACAACGATGGACCTTATCGACGGACCGTCGATAGTGCCCGTCGACCTGAAGTTGGAGAACTAAGTTGTGTTGTGAAATTCTTTTTTCTTCGCTCTGATTGTTTCAAGTGTGTAGTATTGTTGAAGTGAGAATAAAAATTGCTCTACAGGTATGGCGCCTAAAAAGGATATCGTCTACTCAAGGGGAAAGTCTAAGTCTATGGCCTCATCTCGTCGGATGGTTGCTAACTCCGACATTGAGCAAGATCCATAATACGTTCCCCCGGGTGCCACCACCCCCAAACCAGATGCAAGAGTCACTAGTGGTACCTCTCAGAAGGTGGTTCGCGATGTAGTCACTACCGCCCAGTCAGATGAGGAGTGCACACTGACCAGCTCACCTTCCGGGGCGACCTCTAGATCGAAGGAGCATCAGTCTCCGAATCTGCTTCTGCTTCCGGGTCGGCCCATTTTTTTGGGTCAAATATAGACCTTGCTATTACAGAGCCACCAACTTATCCCAGTCCACGCCCATATATGCAGCACTGGTCCCTCTAGCACGGGTCCATAAATTAGAGGCCCAAATGGTCACCCTGCTTCGTTACATACAAGCTTGGACACATAAATCCATTTCTGAGGCTGAGGATCGAATAGAGAAGAGGGTGGCCTAGCAGACTAAGCAAAAGATTCAGGCGGTTCACCAGCGCCTTGATTAATTTGACCTACAGGTGCTAGCACGACCAGCCCCTACCATAGACCTTACCACGTTCAGGATGCGCTGTCCAATTAACGAGAAGATATGGATGTCATTCTATTGATAGGGGTACATAGTCGGAGAGTCTGCTTATCGAGCTAGCAGAGGATACAGTGCTTGACTCTTTGTTCAAGCCTTCTACTAAGACGCAAACTGATCCACATATTCATGTCAAGAGACATTGTTTTAGCTGCATTACACATGCAAAAGATGATGCTCATGCGAGGAAGAAAGAAAGGACAAACCTCGAGTCTGCTAGAAGGGTTTCGTTGGCAGATAAAGAGGCCCAC
Source organism: Solanum peruvianum (assembly GCA_027705065.1). Classification (NCBI taxonomy): domain Eukaryota; kingdom Viridiplantae; phylum Streptophyta; class Magnoliopsida; order Solanales; family Solanaceae; genus Solanum; species Solanum peruvianum. The sequence continues at coordinate 53,195,668 of JAKWJD010001759.1, forward strand.
CAAATTAGGGCACGAGAGATGGCTTTTGGGGCGTCTAGTTCCATACCGGAGATCGGTGAGAGGATCACCACTGAAGATGCAGAGATTGATGTGGGCACCATTGAGGGTGACCCAAACACTGATGTTACGGGTTTTGAGAAACCGGACTCGCCCACTTGTTGAGAGATTCTCGACGCTATGTGCCTCAGGTTTGCTTCACCTACCACCATGTACTTATGTTTTTTATGCATTGGGGACAATGACATGCTCTTTTTTTGGGGTGGGGTAAATGGAAATGGAGTATTAAGGTGAAGTCTGAGTAACCCAACTCACTATCCTCTCTTGGGGTTTTCTTGCCTGTGTTCTTTTCCCCCAAAAGACAGGTTAATTTTCTGTTGAAATGACATGTCGTTATTTGTACAAAATATAAAAACATGAAAGATGAATCATGATGGCTGAAATTAAAAGATATACCATCGTAGATATTGCTTGCATGAATAGGAGAAAATAAGTTGAATGTGTTTGATCTAAGCATGACATAGATAGGCTCCCACTGCATAACCTTCAACTAACACCTAAATTGAGAACTCTGACAATCTGATAGTGTAATAAGGTTTCAAGAGAGTGTGAGGAATTTGGAGTGTTAAACAGTTGGTGCCTAGCTAGAACTTGCTTGGTTGGTCCTGCAAAGGGAATCTGTGTTAGAATACTAGGAAAGGATCATAGGCCCTTGTTCAAATTAGCAAACATATAACCTTAAATGAAGTTAACCAAAACATAAGCTTTCTCCCTTTTTGATCCAAATCGGTTGAGCATATAATAGACCTAATTTTTTCTCACCAACTCACCTTCCCAGGGTTTAATGTTTTGGCCCCGGTCTCTCCTTGGACATGTGCACCTCGACTTACGCCAAAAGCCTAAGTTGAGGGTGGCTAATGCATAAAATGACCTTGTCTTGTCCCTGACCTGACCTCGGGTATTGTGCACATCATGGAAAAGCCATGATTTGAGGGTGGCTATTATGAGTGAGAATCCAAATAGGTATGAAAAGATTTGAATGCTGAAAAGAAAAGAGAAAGTGAGTGAAATATGTGACCAAATGAAATTATCCATGGGAATGAAAAAAGAAAAGTAAAAGAAAAAAAGAAAAGAGTTTGGAAAAGTTAAAAAATATATATATGAGTCATAGCAAAAAGAAGGGGAGCAAATAAAATAAGAGAAGCAAAGAAAAGTAGGGCGTAAAATGCAATGAAAAGAGGTAGGAAGCTTAGAGAAAATGTCAAGGAGGGCGTAAAGTCACTAAAAATATACCCAAATATACCACACCTGACCCTGAGCGTACGTTTCGAATGTGGTGGACTTAAGCAGTGAAAATAAGGGCAATTCTACGACGACAAGTACTAGCTATGTATGAACTTGTTTTCGAGTGTGACTGTTGAATAAAGATCCTTGTACCTGATAGGCTCAAATTTATTTCTCGAAAAGAAGTAAAATGGTCGCATCAAGTAAAGAACCCAAGTAGTGAGGTTGGAATCGTTCCCTCGAGGAAAATGGTTCAGACTTAAATTTATTCTATTATTACTTCTATTTAGTCAATTATTTCCCAAAAACAAATAACTAAAGGGGTTTTTGATAAATAAAAGCAATTAGCTAGATTAAAGTAAACAAGTGAAAGGTTCAAGTATTGGAGTTTAATCAAGTAATGAGAGTAACTAGGGTGTAAGTGTTCCCCACAAACTCCTAACTCAGTAATTCTAGCTATAACAATTATTTCCTAGTATCTTGCATGCAAAGTGATAATTTAAGTATCTTTAAATCCTTGGTCCGACATCTAGAGAATTTAACTCCGCACCTTGGTCCGGCTACGTGTGTTGATTTACTAAATCTTATCTTTACCACATACTAAGCATCATATTCAATATTTGACTAAGTTAATACTTCGTACCAACCGACACTAGCCTATTAGAAGTATACACTAAATCTATGTTGATAATTCTTTTCCTATTATCTACCTCCTTGGTCTGGCAAGTAGCAATAAGGCGAGTTCTAACGTTGGTGTTAAAAAGACTTCTAAGAGAAAGAATTAGCAATACATGCAAGACACTATTCTAGAATTGTTATTTTAGCTAGATTTTACCTTGTTACTTACACATGGTTCCCACAACCCTAGTTATGGAGTTAAGTTACCCATGGTAATAATCACACAATTCATATTGATAATATAAGAATTCATGCACTTACTTTTCTGAGAATGAAGAAAATCCATAAATTCACTTGAATAATTCACAAAAACACTAACAATTAATTCCAGAAAAGTATGATCAAATACCAAAATCAAGAGTTCAATACTTAAACAAAAGAACTAAAATATATCCAAAAGTCTAACCCCAAAAACGAGGTTTTTCAAACTATTTATAATAAAATAAAACCTAATAAAAGAAGGAATCTATTTAAGGCAAATCTATCCAAACCGCGTCTGAATCAACGATCCCTGCGATGGACCGTCATGGACACGATGTGCCATCGTGGGCTCCGTCATTCCGTACTTGGCATAATTTTTTGCTGCTTTCTTCTTCAACTTTTTGTTACCCTCGACGGACAGATATGACGGACCGTTGCAAGCACGATGGTCCGTCGAGGGCTTCCGTTCCACAACACTTAGAAACTTCTTGAAATTGGATACTGGAACTACTCTCTAACAACCACGACGAATATGCAGGACGGATGGTCATGGCTATGACGGTCCGTCATGAGCTTTCGTAGTCCCACACTTGGTCAGACTTCTCCAACTTCCTTCAGCAGCCATTTTCTTCTAACTACGGTGCCAACTACGGACCGTAACAGTCACGACGGACCGTCGTGGGCTCCGTAGGTGGTCACTTCTACAATTTCTACTCAAATCCTCTGCGTTCTCCTTTGGACTGATTTCCTACAAATAAAGAGAAATCTACATCAAAAATCAATACAAAAAGGCTTTAGACACACACTAAACTTAAGGAAAAGACATTGAAAGTACCGTGAAACCACGGTACATCAGTACCCAAACTTAAAATCAGCAAAAAATGAGGATTTCTTTTGAAGTTAGGGCACTAGTTGCAATGTCGGAAAGTTGGTACCTTGGTGAGAGGCAAAATAGTAGAAGTGTCTATTCAGGGTGAGCTCGTGTCAATGGTGTGATCTTCATGAGTTATCTTGTTCAAACATGAGAGCGTAAGCATGCACTAAATCAAAGAAAGAGTCGAGATTGATATCCATGTGATTACGAAAGCTTAATAGAATATGCTTTTGTACAAGTGTGGTTTTGAATCATAGTGTATAACTTGAGGATAAAAAATGAATTTAAGTTGAGGGTGTTGATGTGTCGTGGTTTCACGGTGCTTTCAATTCTTTTTTATTAAGAGTTGTGTGTGTCTAGAGCCTTTTTATAGTAGTTTTAACATGTTTTTATGTTTTTTTTGCAGGAAATATGTTCGCAGTAAAAACACAAAAGACAGAGAAAATAGTGCATAAAGACGACCTACGAAGGCCATCGACGGCCCTTCATTCAATCGACGGTCCGTAGGTGGTGATTGTCAATTGAAGTTCAACTGATGGATAAACTCGGGGAAATCTTATCAAGTGTAGAACTACAGAAGGGATCATTGGTAAACTATTGATATGATCATGAATAGTTTCAGTACCCGAAGTTGGAGAAATTCTAAGGATGGAGCGACGGAGGGCATCGACGGACTATGTTGTTGGTCCATCGATTGATTCAGAGAGGGTTCCATTTGAAGGAGAGAGAAATATTCTATGTCTGAATTGACGCAGGTAGTCGCGACAGTCCGTTAGTAGGGGTCGTCGATCAATGCCGCGTTTTTTGGACAAAATTTCCTTATTTGAATTCCTTTTAATTTAGGAAAATGTTTTCTATATATAGGGTTTAAAACCTCATTTTTGGGGTTACAAATTTTTAGTATTGTTCTTGTGTTGTTTGGAGCTCTGCTTTTGCAAACTTTGGCAATAATTCAATTTCCGGATTTGTTTTGAACATTTATCTTGCAATTTCAAGTTGATTTTCTTGGTGTATTCTTATTGGTGAAGTAAGTTCATGATTTCTTTCTTAAAAATTATGAATTGTGATCTTGCTTGCATGGGTAGCTAAATCCACAACTAGAATTGTGGGAACCATGGGTAATTAACAAAGTAAACCTAGAAAATAAGCAATTCTCAAATAGGTTCTTGCGTTTATTGATAACTCATTAGCTTAGAAGTCTTTTTAACAGTGGCCAACGTTAGAAATAATCGTGTTACTACTTGTCGGACCAAGGAGGTAGTAATAGGAAAAGAATTATCAACATAAATTTAGTTGGATACATCTAATAGGCTACTGTCGATTAGTGCAAAGTAATAACTAAGACAAACATCTATTATGATGTATCATATGAAGTAAGGTTAAGGGTTAGTAAATTATGCACACGTAGTCGGACCAAGGTACGGGGTGAAATTATCTAGATTTCAGACCAATGATTTAGAGATACATAACTTACCCCTCTACATGCAAAACACTATGGAAGAATTGTTATTGCTAGGGATACGACGTTATGAACCTATGGGGAACACATATACCCTAGTTAGTCTCAAAACATGATAAAACTCACTTTTTACTTTTGTTCACTTGTTAACTTAGAAGTGTTTAAGAAACTTGTTTCACAACACCACCACCACCCCCTTTTAATTACCTGTTTTTGGAAAAACCTTGGATAAATAGACACAATTGTATATTGAAGTTAAGTCTAAACCATTTTCTTCTTGGGATCGATCCCAACCTACTAGTTGGGTTCTTTAATTGATTATGACCTCTTATACTTCTTTAGGGAGGTTTAATTTGAGCATATTAGTTGCGTGATTTGATTAGAAAACTGTTGCATAGACATTTCCCTTATGTTTACAATGTCTTCACAACATTTTGAGCGAAAATTTCATGATAATATAGCTGAAATGATTCCTTAATGGGTGGGTGGAATTTGAATAGTTTCTTGGTAAAAAACTTGAATTTGTTCACCAATTAGGAGTTGAATGCTAGGGCCTTTGCATATTTAGGTATTCGGGTACTCTAGAAACACTAATCTCCACAAAATTTTGTTAAAAATGAAGTTTTAGGGAAAAAGACGCCATGATCATGCCCTGATGTTTGACCCAGATGAAGGCCTCTCTAGCGGACTCCATCCTGTGGTGGAGGCCTTCATCTTGCTATGGCAAACTTCACCTTGTAGGGCGGGACCGCTGTGGTGGCATATTGTAAAATAATGGCCTCCTGCCACTTCAAATAGAAAATATTCCTTCCTTACCCCCATATTGACTAATTTCATTGAGTTCTAATGTGTACATTTTATGATTTTGGAGGCTTGTATAAACGTGGTAAGAATAAATGAAGAAAACTTACCCTTTGTTCGATTCCCCGATGTTGCAAGTTGGGACAGACACCATGATCATGCCCTGATGTTTGACCCAGATGAAGGCCGCTCTAGCGGACTCCATCCTGTGGTGGAGGCCTTCATCCTGCTATGGCAAACTTCATCTTGTAGGGCGGAACCGGTGTGGCGGGATATTGTAAAATAATTGCCTCTTGCCACTTCAAATAGAAAATATTCCTTCCTTACACCCTTATTGACTAATTTCATTGAGTTCTAATGTGTAAAATTTTATGATTTTGGAGGCTTGTATAACCGTGGTAAGAATAAATGAAGAAAACTTACCCTTTGTTCGATCCCCCGATGTTGCAAGTTGGGACAGACACCATGATCATGCCCTGATGTTGGACCCACATGAAGGCCGCTCTAGCGGACTCCATCCTGTGGTGGAGGCCTTCATCTTGCTATGGCAAACTTCACCTTGTAGGGCGGGACCGCTGTGGTGGCATATTGTAAAATAATTGCCTCTTGCCACTTCAAATAGAAAATATTCCTTCCTTACCCCCGTATTGACTAATTTCATTGAGTTCTAATGTGTACATTTTATGATTCTGTAGGCTTGTCTAACCGTGGTAAGAATAAATGAAGAAAACTTACCCTTTGTTCGATCCCCCGATGTTGCAAGTCGGGAAAGACACCATGATCATGCCCTGATGTTGGACCCACATGAAGGCCGCTCTAGCGGACTCCATCCTGTGGTGGAGGCCTTCATCCTGCTATGGCAAACTTCATCTTGTAGGGCGGAACCGGTGTGGCGGGATATTGTAAAATAGTGGCCTCTTGCCACTTCAAATAGAAAATATTTCTTCCTTACCCTCGTATTGACTAATTTCATTGAGTTCTAATGTGTAAAATTTTATGATTTTGGAGGCTTGTATAACCGTGGTAAGAATAAATGAAGAAAACTTACCCTTTGTTCGATCCCCCGATGTTGCAAGTCGGGACAGACACCATGATCATGCCCTGATGTTGGACCCACATGAAGGCCGCTCTAGCGGACTCCATCCTGTGGTGGAGGCCTTCATCTTGCTATGGCAAACTTCACCTTGTAGGGCGGGACCGCTGTGGTGGCATATTGTAAAATAATTGCCTCTTGCCACTTCAAATAGAAAATATTCCTTCCTTACCCCCATATTGACTAATTTCATGGAGTTCTAATGTGTACATTTTATGATTCTGTAGGCTTGTCTAACCGTGGTAAGAATAAATGAAGAAAACTTACCCTTTGTTCGATTCCCCGATGTTGCAAGTTGGGACAGACACCATGATCATGCCCTGATGTTGGACCCACATGAAGGCCGCTCTAGCGGACTCCATCCTGTGGTGGAGGCCTTCATCTTGCTATGGCAAACTTCATCTTGTAGGGCGGAACCGGTGTGGCGGGATATTGTAAAATAATTGCCTCTTGCCACTTCAAATAGAAAATATTCCTTCCTTACCCCCATATTGACTAATTTCATGGAGTTCTAATGTGTACATTTTATGATTTTGGAGGCTTGTATAACCGTGGTAAGAATAAATGAAGAAAACTTACCCTTTGTTCGATCCCCCGATGTTGCAAGTCGGGACAGACACCATGATCATGGGAACACAAAATTTTTGTGTGAGAAAGGTTTCCACCATGTGGGTTTAGCGGAGAAAGCACCCGATTTCCATGCCCAACTGATGGAGTATGGTTGAGGTCGATGACAGAGGCTGGTTACGAGAGTTTTATGCACTACTCCCTACTGTCCGCTGGGACGATCCTCACCCTACCATCTACGTACGAGGAGTTGAATCTCTCTGAGCACTCAATTCATCAATTAGGTGCTAGAGGTGCTCGAGGTCTCTAACTTAGAGTACAAGACCAGACTAAGGGAGATGAATTTGGGTTGGATGTATGACACACTCGACGAGGCTTTTCCTCGGGACCAGGTTTATTGAGATACTATAGAGGGCATCATAAGTACTCATTTGTCATCAAATGTCAAGAGATGGTTGCACCTAGTATATAGGAGGATCCACCCGTCGGGCAACCACATAGACGTGATCTTCCATCAGGCTCTAGTGGTGGCTTGGGTTGCGTAGGGTATTAGGCTGAATATGGGGGAACAGATTGTGTCCGAGTGGAAGATATTATACAGAGGAAACAAGAAGACTTTCTTCCTACTTAGAATAGTGAAAATGATGTGCAAGCGGGTAGGGGTTCCACTCTTTGGCACTGATAAGGAACATACATATGGATCCCTCTTTTAATTTTCTTTTATTAGGAAGCCTACACCTTGAGTAGAAAAAGAAAAAAGGTGGATGGGGCCATCATTATCAAAACAGTGGATGAGACAGATGACGTGGGAGGGTGATGATGAGGTCAACGACGTCCTCCCTACGCTATTTGAGACCCACTATCAGGCGCTCGTGTGGAGGAGGACATGGCAGCCTTCCGAAGGAGATTGTGATGCTCTTATGCTAATGCTCCACTCCAATTCCACCCTCCAAATCCCTCGAGGTTGATATTCTCTACCACGAACTGAGATAGGAGAATAAAAATAATCTAGAAAGGGACCGCCTGATGGGTCGAATCTGGAAAGCCATTAAAGTCATTTTCTATACGTCATCGTCAGAGGGAGATTCCTAGGCTCGACCCAGATCACTTTGAGGAGTTCACCTAGACTCAGATGATAAAACTCCCCCTCCCCATGGTCCTTGATTGAGTTTGCCCTGCTAAGGCATGTAACAAATAATATTTCTACTTTTTTAATGTTTTTAAAGCACATGGATGTTTGTTTTGCTATTTTCATAGTCGTAATAAAATGTTAGGTGATTATAACTTACAATTCTATTGCGGAGTACTGATTGGACTGCAGAAATTAGCATGTGCACGATTCGAAGCCCATAGACAAAACTAGGCAAGAACAGGGAAGGCAGGGCTGAGATTCTTTCTTGCTATATCTCCTACTCTGGCAGTCCCGCCGTGGAGCGGCCATGACGAGATTAGTTTCTAAACAATATTTCTTGGGGTTTCTCCCTGTTTCTAAAGTTTTCATTTACTCACAGGGCCATAGTTAAGCATTTAGGATATCCCTGTTAGCTAAGATAGGGATTTTTCCACCTCGAGATCAACCTAGCGGTATAGAGTAAAACTTTTCCTACTAATTTAACACCACAAACATGCAGGTCCTAAGAATATTCCTATGAATCACAGGGTTTAGAATCGGTTGCGACATACGTCAAGGGAATCTTTCATGATAGGAAATTCCACTATTATGCAATAATAGCCCCTTTTCTGATATGGTTCCCGACCAATCCCAACTTCCGTGAAATAGGATTTCCCCTACAATGACAAATCATTCTTTTCCTTTACCATCTTTATCAATAGTAAGTTTATGCACAACTAATAGTTGCATTCCCTATAATAAGTATATCGTATCACACGTCCAGAATCCATTTACGATTCAGATCGTAGCTTATCTCTAGACCTTTACACATAACCAAGTGATGAATCTCTCTCTGACAACAAGTTCACAAAAACCCAAGCAATCATTACTCACATAATTTCAAACAGTTAGGCAAGCACACTACACACACCAACAATTATTCTGACAATTTCAAGCTACATCACACTGGAAAGTCAAAATTCTTAATGAATTCGTTTCATGGGTGACCATTAACTGATCATTCATAAATTCATACAACCTCTAAGGCCAGATACCAATTGGAACCTTCTCGGTTCCAATTTTCCTTGCTTGTGTCCCTGCAACCGCGACTACGACATCCAGTTCACTTTGTTGAGATACCAATTGGATTCAACCCACATCAGAAGAGACAACCCACACGGAAGGAGAGAAGTAATAGAACGACTTCATAGAATGCCTCTTAGCTTCCTAAAGATTAGATGTGAATGTCAATGCACTAATCCACAAAAGTCTATTTCACATTTGTTCTTATACTATAGACCGACAACCTGGGCTCTGATACCATTTTGTCATGACCCAACCCACTCGGTCATGCGCACACCTACTCTAACACCTAAGTAGAAGGATCCTCGATCCCCAAGCAATTAAAAACAAGCAGAAGATTAAGAAAACTGGAGACAAAAGAAAATTCATGAGATATGTACATAAATAAGAGTTTAAACAATCCAAAGTTAAATTTGTAAAATAAATTTTACTCTCCCAGGGATCTAGTCTAAAAAGGTTCAAGTGCTTCGATGATCTTAGGGTATAAAATACAGTAACTAATGAAATAGCTTCCACCATAGGGAAGGAAGAGTAGAAGTTGTTGGAGATTGTCTTCTTCGTCTTCACTGATGAAATGTCACTGACCATGCAACTAGACTCTGACAAAAGACATAACAAAAGTATAATCAATACAAAGTACATGTACAGTAGGCATCATCGATTTACCCATTACCCACTGCACAATATAAAAAAATCAACCAGTAGAAAAAATGCAATATAAAAGTACACCTCTCAACCTTTATCCCCCTGCCTTTACCATTCTTGTATACCTTAAACGTACTAGTACACTTGATCTAACCCTCTACTTTATCACCCTGCTAGCTTGTTCTTGAATCCTAGCTTAACCATTCTATCTCATTGAGGATCTCCTGAATACAACCATTACCAACCCGACCAACCACTTATTACATACCCTTATCAAGGTAGGACTTAACTAATTTTTGCACCATGAACAGTACCGTACTTCTCATTATTTATGAACACAGGCAGCCTCTCAAAAGATAGTTATTAGTAACACCAGAACCCTCAGTATCGACTTATCAGACAACATACATACAGATCGGGCATGATTGTTCATGGTTAGTTCAAATAAATGTGATATAACAAGCAATTACATTATCGTAAGGACACATATACAAGGAACATAATTCAATTATCATTTAGGAGAAATGTATAGTTCCTACATATCAATAATAGGTAGATATGAATGTAGTAGTCATAAATGATTCTTTCATGGAACCCACATCTAAATTGTTAGTGTGTCGGAATGTGACACCCGATCTAATATATATGTGTAAGAATGTGACACCCGGTCTAATATATTATCAAAACGTGATACCCGATCTAGTATATGTGTTTAAATGTGACACTCAATCCAATATATGTTTTGGAATGTGACACTAGGTCAAGTCAAGACAACCACAACTATAATCACACACTCAAGTAACAAGTCTATGGAATGTAGTTGTTCATACTTAGTCGTTTCATTAGGTTTGATTCATGTTTCTCTATTCTCATACATGCACGCATACAATGGAACCATTAACAACCATATATAACACAACTGATAAGTCGAACCAACACCTACCCCTAGTTCACAAGATGAGGCTTCCCCCCATGATACACATCATACTTAACAACTAGGCTTACATGTAAAATCGTCACTTTTTTCGTGCTCAAATTCCTAAACATGAATTCTACCGTCAATTAGTAATATATTATGTAGTGAGCATGAATTTACAAAAACTCAATTAATTAAACCTAGCCTACCTGGGCGCCAAGCAGTTGCAGAGGGGTGGCAGCTCCAATCCTCGATTCCGAACAACGAGATGGTGGATCTGAGTCGAGAATCAGTGGGTTGTGTTGAAGTTATGCTAGAAATCTATTTCTCCTTTCTTCCCAAGCCTAGAGCATCCTTTTGAGGGTTTCTTAGGTGATCCTTGCCTTTTTTGGGCACTTAGTGAAAAATGAAGAAATAAGACTTTGCATCATCAAGTTCTGCCCCAACCTTCCCCTCTGGCGCTCCTATCCTGCTAGGGCCCCTTCGCCGTAGCGGCACCACCCCAATCTGGTGGGACAGTGGTCCCCAATTACTGATGATGTTTTTTCGTTCATAAGTAACGAAGGTTCGAGTTATAACATAAATTCCCTATGGATCGACTTCAACTCCAATTGAATTTTATGATTGACTTAAACCATTTGTACTTCATAATTGAGGTGAACGTTTGGACGTATCAATCATTCAAGGACAACTACAAACAAGTAACGTGGATTAAACACTCATAGATCATGAAAAATACACGATAATAAATATGGAAAATGGATAAATAAATGAAGAGGTTGCACTCCGGCCAAAAGCTAGAGAAATTTGGATTGCGCATTGGGACTGAAATTCCAAGTACTTCCATGCCCAGTGGAAGATAAGAATTAGCCACAACACTATTTCTTCCATTTACAATGAATATGAAATAAAGTTGACCGAACAACTACATACAAAGTTGAGTTTATCTATACCTTTGAGAATTTGATGGGGAATAAAGATACTAAATTGAGATGTTTCAATAATGATGTGGTTAGAGGTGGACCATGTGTCTCTATCATGCAGCAAATAGAGCTCATTAAAGTGGTAACTACTGATATAAGATATTGGAGGCCATTAAAGATAATACCCAAAGACAAAGCACTAAAAGTTGATGGATTCCCAATTGAATTTTTTTTTACTAAGAACTGAGAATTGTGAAAAAAAAAAATATTATAATTGTAGGACATTTCTATCAATCTGTTAGTCTATGACCTGCTATTAATACTACATCAGTAACTTCAAATCCTAAAGTTAAAGCTCCAATAAAGGTTAAAGATTACATAACTATTGCTTGTTGCATTACATTATACAAATCTAAGGTTCTACCTTGAAGAAGAAAGCTTGTGATTTGTGGATTGGTTGATAAGGCTCAATCAAATTTTGTGGAGGGTAGAAGTACAGTTAATAACATTATGTAAGTTATTGAAATATTTAAGAGCTACAATAGAAAAGGGATATCAGCTGGATGTCTAATCAAGGTGGATCAAAAGAAGGCCTATGACACCTTGGAATTGGGATTCTTAATGAAGTTCTTAAGTGATCTGGGTTCCTTGCAAAATTTGTTCATTGGATCATCTTGTGTGTTTTCAAAATGTCATATTCATTTCTCTTGAATGGAAGG